>JBBWWR010000124.1:0-85021 GCA_039583875.1 Platanthera guangdongensis
TAGATCAAAAACTTATCCGCAAATATGAATTCGACAAAATATAATTCAAAGATAATCGATACGGTAAAAGGGTTTGACAAAAAAGAGTTTTATTCAAAGATCATCATGATCAGGTGCTAAAGAAATTATCTACATGACATGAAATAAAAGATTCAAGGAAAGAAGAAAAGGAAGAACATGATTGCTAAGGGAAAGTCCTTGAATTAAAATTGCAAGAGTAACACTAAATTATGAAATGTAAATTACAAGAAATAAATGGTGAAAAAAAGTAAACTAAGCTAGAAAATACTCTTAAAATTGGCTCCTAATCTCCCCCTAAGCTTCTGAACTCATCTGTAATTTATAGGAAAAATTGATGGGCGGTCACGCCCTTCGTCACACCCGTGACCTAGGGCGTGTCAAGCTCGGAACCGTCGTCTTGAAACCCCGGGAACATTGGAGGAGAAACTGCCAAAATCTGTTAAATGACAGGTCACGCCCCTAAGTCACTCCCGTAACCTAGGGCGTGTCAGATCTATTTCTGGAAAATGGCGGGAAGCTGAAAATGGCGAGAGTAAACTGTTATTGATGGAGGCATCACGCCCCCTTGTGACGCCCATGACCAGGGCGTGTCAAGCTGCAACGGAAATCTGGCGGCAACGGTAAGAACGGCTGATTTATTTGTTGGAAAACGCACCTGACATGCCATGGGTCACGCCCGTGACCTCTGGTTCACGGGCGTGTAAGTGTCTGTTCGACATTCTTCGTTCGACGATCTGTTCTCCTTGGTGTCACTCCCGGCGGTCACGCCTGTGACACCATAGGTCATGCCCGTGACCCCATAGGTCATGCCCGTGACTGGGGCATGTAGCTTTAATCTGACATGACATGTACTCTAGAGCTTCCTCTATGGGTCACGGCCATTTGTCACGCCCGTGTCCTAAAGGTCACGCCCGTGACAGGGCCGTGTAAATGTGATTTTCCAGTAATTTTCAATTTTATCTCCTGATCAGTCCTATAAGCTCCAATTTGCTATTAGCAGCCTAGATTGTCCTGAAATAAGAAAACAAATGATTTTAATAACAATATTAAAATTAACTAACTAAAATTTTGTTATTTATTAAATAAAAACTATATAAAAATAACTATTAATAAATACTTATCAACAGTATAACCTCTCTTTCCAGATTCCAAAACTCTCCTTCCTGCATATGGGGAGTTTCATGGAACCTAGCTCCATATAGTTCTCTCTTGAACTCATAAGAATACTTCTTTAAGTTACCTTTAGAGATCTACTCTGACTGTTAAGTCCTTCTTGAGCAACCTTCCTCTGATATCACTTGAAAGTCTTTAATTCCAAGGTAGCTAATCACCTAGAGGGGGTGAATAGGTTTTTTGTATTTTATAATTTTCCCTCTATTAGTGTGTTATGGGTGAGTTATATATTACTTCCAAGACAATCAAACAAAGCACACACAAGGTTTATAGTGGTTCCCCAGATTATGGGCACATCCACTTTCCCTCCACCTTTCTAACAGTGCATTTGACAAGGCACTTCTCCAAAACTAGGCTCCTAAGAGCTTACAACACAGATCCCGCAGGATCTCTCAATCTCCTTCAAGACCTACAGCTCAGGCACAAAGCCCTACATCAGAGAAATCTTGCTCCTACAACTCAGTGATCAAAGGATCACCTACCTCAGACTTGAACATAAGTCTTATAGCTCATTCTATGGAGGTTAGAGCTATAACTTAGAGAGTAACACTCTCCTACCTCAAGCACATAGGCCCTACCTCAGGTATACAGACCCTACACGCAGATCCACACAAGCATCCTACCTCAGGCTAAATAACCCTAAGTCAGATCCAAAATTAAATCCTACCTCAGCCTTTATAAATCAGGCCTATAACTAAGATCTAAAAGGATCCTAAAAAATGAAAGGGTTTGGTTGGTGCAGTTGATTAGACACCAGAGAAATTTCTTTATGCCTTCCACTTGAGCTGAGTTTACCTCAACCCAATCTTCTTCTCAGTAGAAAGAGAATGATCTTCAATAAGACGGGGCTTGTGCTGGAAGTAACTCAAAAACTTGTTTATGAACTTGCTGAAGAAGACTAAAGATTTGATAGTTCTTGTGTTCTTCAATTAGCTAACTTGGACTAGCAGAAACCTAAAAGTTCTGCTCCTTCTTCTCTATCAGAACATTATTTGAACTTGCTATAGCAGAAAAAATATCTACATATAACTTGAAAGGACTTTTAGATCCACTTATTTACCTTCAAGATTCGAGCCCGACAACAATGGCGAGGAAGAAGAAGTTCAATCGCAACTATTAAGTTCCCTTTTGTGAACATGTCCTTTTTATCTTCCGCCGATTAATGGCTTCAAGACAAGTGGGGACCACCTATAGTTGTTGGATATAACTTTCTTTTGATAGAAGAAGACGTACAGTAGGCCTCCGGTACTATTTATCCTGTTTTGTAGCTTTCCCACAAGTAATTTGAACTCTATTTACTTTTGTTGACTTTTGCTAATGTCAGCAGCTATGGACTTAGCCAATTTCTCAGGTTCAATCTTGGAATTGATTGTGTTAAGTGAATGGTCTACACTCAATGCCTCTGGACTTAGTCAATTCTCTTTGCACCATCGGGCGTTGAGTGCGTTGAGTGAAATGGCTTCACTCAACGCCTCTAGACTTAGCCAATGCTTTCAGCACTGTCGGGCATTGAGTGCGTTGAGTGAATCTTCATCTGCAACTTTCATTATCTGCTTGGCGTTGAGAGCATTGAGTAAGCCTTCATCAATTGACGCTTTTTTCCTTAGCCGCTTATCTATAATCTTCCAGCTTGTTGAGGCGTTAAGTGCGTTTAGTGAGTTGTCCTCACTCAACGTATCTGCACTTAGACAGATTTTTTGTCCATCTTTTCTTAAGCTTTAACATCACACGACGCCTTCTTCTCTAGCATCGAGTGAGCTATATTCACTTGACGCTTCGGGACTTAGACAGAACTCGTGATAGATCTTCAACTGCTTTGACTGCTTGAGGTTATCAAAATTCTTCTTAGTATATGGCATTGAGTGAACTAGATTCACTCAACTCCTGTGAACTTTGCCGCATTTTCTTCCTTTCTAATGCTGAAGCTTTGATAGACTCAGCTATACTCGCGCCTTTTGATATATGGTGTTGAGTGAACCGCCTTCACTCAACGCTTGTGGACTTAGTCACAGAATTGTTTTGCAAACTCCAAGGCTTTGACTGTCCACACATTACTCAGTGCCTTTTGGCATTCAGCATTGAGTGAACTGACTTCACTCAATGCATGTGGACTTAGGTGATTTTTAGTCTTTACAGCATCCTTCCTTGGCATCTGGAGTTGAGTGAACTGGCTTCAATAAATGCCTGTGGACTTAGATAATTTTCTATCTCTCCAGATTTCTACCTTGTGACCACCTATCACAACCACTTGGAATACCTGTCCAATCAATGTGACAAGGACCAACCTGCATGCATGAACTTGAACATATATCAAATACAACTATGTGTATATCATTGACTTATTTGACTTCTACAAATCTGGGATATTGTGGGCAATGAACACAACACCTGCCTCTGATACCACTTGGAAGTCTTTAATTCCAAGGTATTTAAACACCTAGAGGGGGTGAATAGGTTTTTTGGTCTTTTAAGATTTTCCCTCCACATAGTGTGTTGCTATTTAGTTTCTTTTGCTTTCAAGAAAATCACACAGATGATATAATAGTTTTATAGTGATTCCACAGATTATGGGTACGTCCACTGTCCCTCCCACCTTTCTAATAGTGTGTTCGACAAGTCGCTTCACCAAAAACTCATCTCCTAAGAGCTTACAACACGATCCCGTAGGACTACTCAGTCTCCTCCAATACCTACAGCTCGGGCACAAAGCAATACAACTCAGTGATCCAAGGATCACCTACCTTAGGATAAAAGGCCCTACCACTTAGGCTAGGAGGTTAGCCCTACCTCAGATCTAAAGGATCCTATACCTCAGGCACAAGTGCCCTACAACTCAGGCTAAATCCCTGCACTCAGATTCTTAACAGAATCCTACCACTCTAACCTGTACAAGATCCTACACTAGGCCTTTATAAATAGGCTTACAACTCAGATCTAGAAAGATCTTACAAAAACTAGATTTGTTGATGTTGAATAGACAACAGAGAAATGATCTCTTTGTCTTCCTCCTTCTGTCCTGAGAATATTCAGTCCAGATTCCCTCTTCACAGCTCCAGAAAATAGTCTTCAGGATAAGCTCTGCTTAGGCTGTGAAGTGACTGCAGTAGAGGTTGGCCTTGGCTGCTTTTCTCTTAGAGAAATGTCTTTGACCTTGTTATTGTCGGTGTTGATTTCCGCAGCAACTTGATGACATTTTGGGTTCAGTCGATTTTTAACTTCTGCTTCGAGCTCTGCAACACTGGAAAGGAAGAAGAAGAAGTTGCGCCGCTTTTATGAAAAGACAAAACCTTGGAGAAAAATTTCTCTGTCAATCTCATTCCTTTTATTCTCCACCGTGTAACGTCTTTTTTGATATGTGGGCCCAGCCTTAATTGCAGATATATAGCCTTCCTTTTACAGAATAAATCTTACAGCTGACCGCCGGTGCCAGTAGTGGTGTACTGCAACTTTCCCGCAATGAATTTGAATTCTGTTTACTTAGGTTGAATTTTGCTGACGTCTGCGTCTATGGACTTAGCTAAATTTTCAGATTCAATCCATGCGTTGAGTGCATGAGTGAATGGACTTCACTCAATGCCTCTGGACTTAACTAATTCTATTATCTTGCTTAGACATTGAGTGCATTAAGTGAACTGGCTTTACTCAACTCCTCTGGACTTAGTCATTTTCTTCTGCACTGCCAGGCGTTGAGTGTGTTGAGTGAGTTGTCCTCACTCAATGCATTTGAACTTAGATAGATTTTTTTGTCTATCTTCATTAAGCTTTGAGTGATCATAGATCTGTCGACACTTTCCACTTTGGGCATTGAGTGAGCTTACCTCACTCAACGCTTCTGGACTTAGTTAATTTTTTTATCTCCTTCTTTGGATTTAACATAATTAGCATGACGTTGAGTGAACTGGCTTCACTAAACGCTTCTAGACGTAGTTAATTTCTTTGACAATTCTATGTGGCTTTGACTGAAGTAGCTTGATTCAACACTTCTAGCTATATGGCATTGAGTGAGTTGACATCACTCAATGTCTGTGGACTTGGCCACTTTTTTGTCTTTATTCTTCTTAAGATTTGACTGCACAACCTTTCCTTGACGTATTTTTTTGTATGGCATTGAGTGACTTGGCTTCACTCATTGCCTGTGGACTTAGCCACTTTTCTTCACTATCAAAGCAAAGACTTTGACTGACTGGTCTTTACTCGAGGCTTCTGCTCATCTGGCGTTGAGTGAGCTGTCCTCACTCAATGCCTCTAGAATTAGTCGATTTTCTTATTGCTACTGCTGAAGCTTTGACAGACTTAGCTATACTTGACGCCTCTTATTATATAGCATTCAGTGAACTACCTTTACTAAATTCCTGTGGACTTGGCCGCATTTCTGTCTTGCACACTGCTGGCCTTTGATAGTCTACACCTTACTCAGTACTTTTTGGAATCTAGCATTGAGTCAACTAGCTTCACTTAACGCCTGTGGACTTAGTATATTTTCAGTCTTTCTAGCATCCTTCTTTAACATCTGGCATTGAGTAAACTAGCTTCACTTAATGCCTGTGGACTTAGACAGTTTTTTTTCTCTTAACTCCTCTACCTTGTGACCACCTGTCACAACCAGTTGGAATATCTTTCCAATCAATGTGACAAGGACCAACCTGCATGTATGAACGTGAACATACATCAAATACAACTAGGTGTGTACCATTGACTTATTTGATTTCTTACAAATCTAGGATATTGGGATCAATGGACCCAACAAGTGGTCCTCATCAGTAGACCCAAAAATTATGTTATCTACATAAATTTGGACTAAGATGATCTTACCCTCGACCTCCCTGAGGAATAGTGTCTTATCTATCTTTCCCCTTGAGAATTTGTTCTCAATGAGAAAGCTAGACTGGGTTTTATACCAAGCCCTAGGGGCTTGCTTCAACCTATACAAGGCTTTTGTAAGCTTAAATACAAAATCTGGAGAGTTTGGATTGACAAAACCCGAGGGTTGCTCAACATAGAACTCTTCTTTCAGGTCACCATTTAGGAAGGTTGACTTCACATCCATTTGGTAGACCTTGAATCCTTTATATGCAATATATGCAAGGAACATCCTTATAGCTTCCAATCTTGCCACTAGTGCAAAGGTCTGATCAAAGTCAATACCTTCTTCTTGTCTATATCCCTTGCCAACCAGTCTGGCTTTATTATTGATTATAACACCATTTTCATCAAGCTTAGTCTTATAGATCCACTTAGTACCAATGATGCTATGTTCTTGAGGTATTGGAACCATCTTCCAAACATTTCACGTCTTGAACTGGTTCAATTCTTATTGCATTGCCACAATCCAAAATGGATCTGTGTTGGCCTCTTCAAATCTCTTTAGTTCAACCAGAGATAGGAAGCTGGAATATATGGTAATGTTAAGGCTTCTTCTCCTGGTTGTAACCCCTTGGTTAGCATTACCAATGATCAAGTTTCTGGGATGATCCCTCAAATGCCTGATAGTTTGAGGAATTCTTTCCTCAGCTTCCTGAACTTCAGTAGCTGGATCATGCTGGTCTTCAACCACATCCTGAGTACCTTGATCTTCTTCACGGATGCACCAACGATCATATTTTTCTTGGGTAGATGAAGTTGTATCCTTGATGTTTATATTGGTATTACCATAGTGATCTGGAAGTAATCAAGTATGTAGTCTCACTACCAATGTAATATGAGTCTATAAGGTCTCACATAAGAGCATTGTAGAAGTTGTAAAGGTTTGTGTTGACCTTGCTCATATGTGATATGGGTGAAGGACCAAGCCTATGACGTTCTTGATGTGGAGGGTTTTCATTACGGGAACTATATTATGAATATGGGTCATCTAGTAAGTGGTCGGAAGAATCCAAGGGAAATTCGTCGAGTATTGTCTTAAGGTTTTGATGATTAGTCTTGAATTCGTCGAGTATAGTCATGACATCTCAACGAGTCAGTTTGAATTTGTCGTGTTTCGTAATTTTATCTGGGCGAATTGGACATGGTTCATAGAGTATCATCATGATAGTTTTGATGGGTTAGGTTCTGATTCGTCATATATTACCTTATTGCTTGGACAGTTTGCCCTGCCTCGATTCATTGAGCATATTTGTGTTATTTTGACGAATAACTTTTGATTCGTCGAATATTGACATGTATACTCGACTAATTATTTTTCCAATGGTTTATTTCCTTTAAGTCTGGTTCGATGTGGTCTGCAGGTATAGGAAGTTTCGGTCTACTATATATATATGGTGTAAACAGTAAACCGAGAGAATGAGGTGATTTTCTTCTGACCTAATCAAGCGAGTCGGCTTCTTCTTCTTCCTCCCGACGGAAATGTTCTACCTAGGTCGTGAAAGCTGATCTCATCACTGACCATCCGCCGTTCTTATACATTGCCAAAAATCAATTCATGACCGTCGTATTATTCATCGCCGCCTCTCCTTTAATGGATCTAGTAATCCGTGGAGACATTGAGGGAATCCCTTCTTCCAACCTAGATATTGTGAGACAAGAGTCTAAGGGTTCTACATGCTCGTATGGATATCCATAGAGGCGTGGATGCTATGCTACACTCGAAACTCAGGTCGTTGTCATTCGTTAGACTTCATCGGAGCACCTTGGTTGATTATTGACTCAACCCCTCAAAGGTATAATTTATTTTATAGCAATGTTAATTCTTGATCAATGTTCATCGCAAAATCCGTATTTTTTGTGTTTTCTTGTTCCATTTCCGCTATGCACAACTATTGTGTCGTATAACAAATCCCAACAGTGGTATTAGAGGCAGGTTATTGCGATGATAATTGATTCAGAAGTTACTAAATCCATTACGTGTAGATCTAGAAATTTTAGAAGTGTTCTAAATGCCCAAATCTATTCCTGGTACATCAAATGTTGATGGAATTCTGCCCTAAGACCCCGCCAGGGGTGCAGCCCCTTGGAACCCCTCCAGGAATGCATGTGATTTTGTTGTGTTATCCTTGTTACTCCTTAACAGTGATCGTCCCTCTTGTTGGTTTGTGAAACTAAGTATGTTAGATTTTGAATCTCACATAGAGAGACGAGCTTGTAAATTATGTAAGTGGAGTTAGTGTTGCTCGTGTCCAATGCATGTAAATCTGGTAATTTAGAAGGGTTCTAGATGTTCAAATTTAACCCAGTTCATCACGTGTTGCTGATTTTTCTAGCGCACATCTGGTTTGAATTTCTATTGTGAATGCTGTAAGTTTTATTTTGTGAATGTGCACATTGGTCAATTATTAACCATGATTAAGTGTTAATCAATTATCTAAAATACCTTATGTAATATTAAGAATTCGGATGTCTTCCGTTGGATGACATTCTTCCTGCCTCGATCGATGAAGTGTGTGCTTGCCAAAGCAAGGTGCATTAATCTATCTTGGTAAGGGTGCATTACTCTCCCCATTTTTGACTTCTTCAATAAGCTCTTTAGTCTGGGAGAGGTATGTCTTTTTTCCTTTCAACTTCTAGATAGTTCACCCCTGCTGTTAGATGATGTTTGACCTCCAGCATATGGTCATCTAACAGCTTGGTGCAAACATCTGCCGTGGTTATTATTGTAGCAGTTTGATGCTCCAGCAGTTCTTTCTCAGCATTATGGATAGCTAGCATGTTTTGATTCTAGGTTGTCTAATTTGTTATTACAGTAGTAACATTAGTGTCCATGACATCCAGTTTGTCAATAGTGTAGTCAACTGCTGGGGCTGCCCTAGTGAAGAATTTGACAGTTTCACCCTTCAGAATATTTACTTCAAGTCTGATTGACTTAATTTATGTAGATAGCTCCTTTCTGACTTCTTTGAGAGCATCATCCACAAAAGTTTCCAAAGTGTTGGGTATTGTATCCACAATGTACCTGATTTGAAGAAGCCCCTGGACAAGCTAAGGTCAATAGATTATGTATTTGATAAACTCTTTCTAGTTGTGCTTGCAGTTTTTCCACGCTAAGTGCACACCAATGTCAGGGTGCAGTAGGTCAATATACACGGGTCTGCACGACGTAATCCCTCGTTGAGCAGATCAGTGTGTTGGCCTACGTGTACTCTCTCTATTGGAGTGCACTTACTTTCAAGCACAGGGCTGTAAATATGCAGGAGCAGACAAGGAGCAAGGATGGGTCAAGGAGCACCTCATAGGTGGAAAGACGAAAATTCGTCTAAGTTTAAATCGACGAGAATCACCAAGTGATTCTCGCCGATTCGGCGAGAATCACTTGGGATTCTCGCCGATTCGTCGAGAATCAGTAGTTGATTCTCGCCGCACTCGACCCAGCCACTTCTAAGCGAGCACCTCTGCTTCTAAGTAAGAATCGACGAGAATCACCAAGTGATTCTCGCCGATTCGGCGAGAATCACTAGTGATTCTCGTCGAATCGTCGAGACTCACTGGTTGATTCTCGTCGTCTCGACCTGGCCTAAAGCAGTGCGTGCAACCAAGGCAAATTCGACGAGAATCAATCTTGATTCTCGCCGAATCGTCGAGAATCACCTTTGATTCTCGACGAATCGGCGAGCATCACTTTCAATTCTCACCGATTTTGACTTGGGCGTTTTACTGGATCTTCCTGAACCGGATTCTGCCGCTGTCAATGTTCTGGACCGGTTTTCGGGATTTTTCTTATGGGTCCCACAACGGTCAAATTAGTAGTATCTACAGTATATATACGGGTATTTTGAACTGTAGACACACAGAAAAAGAAGCCGAGCAGAGCAAACCCTAAAATCGCGAAATCGCTCCGCCGCATCCGTCGCCGCTCGCGCTAGTCAGCCGCCTCTGTTGATCATGTTTCTTCCCGATCTCCGGCAACAGAAGCTTAGCAAAGCTTGAGTATCACGCGTCTATCCAGAGATCCCTTGTCTCTCGATTTGTTGATCGGGAAAAACTTCCCATCCGAATCGATCGAGATGACCGATCCTTGTGTGACCGTTGGTAGACCTAGCTTGCTTCGCTATGAAGATTGGATCTCTATTTTCAGCAGCCGCTCATCATCATAGCCGCCGATCCCGAAGCTAGCTGCCGCTCGTGTTGCCGCCGCCCGTTCCGGGGAGATCCTCTCCAAGAGAGACCAAGGTTGTAGACTCTTCGTTGACTTCACGAACACGTCGTCGAACGAAGACGAACACCGTAGTCTCCAAACGAAGTTTGTATCTCGTGTACATTCTATATTTACTTTTGTTGTAAAGGAACGTTTGTTCCGTGTTGTAAGGGTTGGGTGCAACCCGTGTTGTGGGAGTGTTGACTCTCACGTGTGGAAGGGTTCCTTCCGATAGTGCAGGGATTGGATTTCAATCCTGTTGGAGAAGAGACCGAGTCGTCCCTTGTTGGGAGATAGGTCGAAGGGGGAAAGTGGATGTACCCAAGTCGGGGAACCACTATAAATTGCCTGTGTATTCTGTGTGCTGTGCTTTTTATTTTAATTGTGCAGGTACATTCGTAAATTCCGCAAAAGCGCTACACGTCACCTATTCCCCCCCCCCATAGGTGCACATAGCTGACACTAGGTGCACTTTCAAGTGGTATCAGAGGGAGGTTTCTCATCAAAAAGGTTAACACCTTGAGTTGAATCCCGCCCCTAGTGTCAAGAAGAAGACAAACATCTACTATGGACGGGCTCAAGTTCTCCGGCAAGATCCCAGTGTGCACCAGGCTCAACTTTCCGATCTGGAAGGAAAGGATCAGGTTCTACATGGAAGCAGTCGATCCTCGACTCTTCATGATCGTGGAGGAGGGACCTTATGTCCCCACTAAGGCCTCCACCATTGATCCCACCAAGAAGGTGCCGAATACACTTTCTGAAATGGACAAAGACGAGATGGTGCTAGTGGGACTGGACAAGAAGGCACGAAACATTCTGGTGAGCGCAGTTGATGATTCTATGATGCAAAACTTCAGCAACTGCAGGACAGCACAGGAGATCTGGCAGTGCCTGATCATCCTAATGGAGGGCACGGATGAAGTGAGGGATGATCGGAGATCCCTCCTGAACCAAAAATATGAGGCCTTCAGGCAAGGGCCTAAGGAAGAGATCGGAGTCACCTACGAGAACTTCCTAAAGATTGTCAACGCCCTCAAGGGCTACGGAAGAGTGTTCACTAATGGTGAACTCAACGACAAATTCCTTAGGTCCCTTACTAAGGAATGGGACACAAAGATCTGCGCCATTAGATAATTTGGCAGACTAGCAAAAACTGATCCACAAATCCTGTTTGGGAAGCTGATGTCCTATGAGCTTCAGCTGAACACCAGGAAAGCAGAGGAAGAAGTAGAGAAGGCTGCTGCAAAATAAAAGACTGTGGCCCTAAAAGCCAGTTACTCCAGAAAAGGCAAGGGTGCGATGTCATACCGTGCGAGGAATAAGGAAGAGGAGGAGGACTCTGAACCATGCTCCTCCGGCTCAGAGCTGTCGGAGGAGGATTTCTCCCTCATCACCCGAGAGTTCAAGAAGTTCCTCAAGATGAGGAATCAAAGAAAGAAAGACAGCTCCTCCTCCAGGCATCAGAAGAAAAATTATTCTTCTGACAGGTATGCATCTAAACCTAACAAACAACGCTCTTCTGACATTATTTGCTTTGGATGCAATAAGCCAGGACACGTCGTGGCCGACTGCTATCAAAGCAAAAGAGAAAAAGGGAAAGGAGAGGAGCTCAAATCCTCTAGAGACAAGAAGGAGCAGAGCTACATCGCCAAACGGCCAAAGACACTGAGTGAGTCTGACTCCTCAGACTCTAGTGATGATGAGGAAGCCTACTTCGGGCTGGTGGGTCGCTCGGACTCAGAAGGGGAATGCCCCCCATTTAATGGGAAGGTAAAAGCTCACACCCCTCTCTCCGACTCCGACTCTGATCCTGAGTCTCAGGATGATGAACCTGAGGATGGCCCTTCGGCCCGTGAAGCTGAGCTCCTCGAGAAGTATGAGCTTCTGCTCAACACTTTCGATAAGTACCGTAAGAGACTGAAGGCTGAGAAGAAGGAAGTAAAATTCCTTAAGGGTGAGTGTGTATCCCTAAGGGAAGAGGTCACTAGCTTGATTTCTCTCCGACAGGAGCACCTTGACCTGACTTCAAAGCATTCAGAGTCTTTGAAGCTCCTTGATCTTAAGCAGGAGGAAGTCGATAGGTTGGAAGAACTACTTACGGCAGAAAGGAAGATCGTCAAGAGCTTCTCTATGCCAAAAACAGTTCTTCTAGTCGTTGATACCTTCTCTGCTCAGGCCAAAGGAGCTGGCTTGGGGCATATAGGGGTATCTGGTTCTTCATCTAGGAGAAACAAGAACCAGAGGAAGAATAAGGCCGCCAAGAAGGCCTCTGCTGATGAAAAGGGTAAGGCTCCTCTTAGTCCTGTTGCGTTCAGAAAGCCTGGCTTTCCATGCAGCCAACATGACTTTGAGTCAACATTTGGGCATCATTTCCGGCCCTCGGTTGCAAAGCCAAAGAGCCGGTATGACGGTTGGAACTTTCCCCGGAACTTCGGTGAGAGTGCCTTCAAGGCACCTTATGAGGAAATCCACATGGGAAATTATGGTCCGTTCTCTAGCGGCCATAATGGAAAGCAGGCACCAAAAGCCAAGCCTGTTATACAGAAGGTGACAAAGTCATGTGACTGTTGTCACCATGAGGCCTCCACCTCCAGATCCAAGGCCCCAGCAGTACCCACCGTTCCCAGGGTAAGGCAGGAGCCTAGGAAGAGGTACAACAGATTCGACTGTTGGTGCTGTGGCAAAGTCGGTCACTTTGCCGTGGATTGTTGGTTTAATCCAAGGAATTACGAGACTCCCTATGTTAGCAATGCGAGACCGACCACTCGTAGGGTTAACCAACCGAGGGGGAGTGTGCTAACCAGGAATCTAGGACCCAAGTTCGATTGGGTTCCTAAGGCAAATTAATTTTGTTTTGCAGGAATGTCCAAAGGCCACCAAAACGCCGATCTGGTATTTGGACAGTGGATGCTCCCGGCATATGACCGGGACAAGAAGCCTGCTGCGTGATTACACTCCAGTCGAGAATGGACCCAAAGTCATCTTTGGAGGTTCAGATCGAGGAGTCACCAGAGGTTACGGTATGATTTCCAACAGTATAATCTCTATCACCGACGTGGATTATGTTGAAGGGTTAGACCATAACCTGATCAGTGTAAGTCAGTTATGTGATAAAGGTTATGACGTTAAGTTCTGCAAGGATAAATGTCTGATAATTTCACGTACCTCTTCTGAAACGGTATTATCAGGCATTAGGAGCAGAAATATCTTCTGTTTAGATTTTCTCAGTTTAGATTCATCTACCCCCGTATGCCTTGTGGCAACAGGCAGTGCATCTCTTTGTGAACAATGACACAAGAGATTGGCACATATTAATTTCAAGACAATTAGTATGCTGTTTTCTAAGAACTTGGTAAGGGATGCTCCCAGTATCAAGTGCATCAAAGATAGCCCCTGTCCTGTATGCCAGATGGGCAAACAGACTCGGGCTACCTTTAAGAGCATCGCAGACAAAGACTCTTCCCGATGTCTTTACCTTTTACATATGGACTTGTTTGGTCCAATGCAAGTTCATAGCTTGGGAGGCAAGTCCTATACGCTAGTGATAGTTGATGGTCATTCTCGGTTTACATGGGTGTTCTTTTTGAAACGAAAGTCAGTGTTGAAGTTGGTGACCGGGCGGTCTGTCTTGGCGGGTTGAAGACCGCGCGGTCTGGCGGTTTGACTCGCCGGCTTGTAAACCGGGCGGTCTAGCGATCTTCACTGGCGACCTCTCTGCTTCTCTTGTTGTAGCCGTGCGGTTAGTCCTTCTGTCTAACCGCGCGGCTTGTGCGGTTTTCTTTGTACAGTCCGCTTAGCTTGAAAATTTTTAGTCCCACATCTCTTATTTGTATTCTCTCATCTCTCCTCCATTTTATATAAGGGAGGGCATACCTTTGTAATAGTTATCTTTTTTGGATAATAAAATTTCAATTATTCAAAAGCTTATCCGCTTGTTCTCTATTTTTCGCTACTTTCTAACATGGTATCAGAGGACACGGTCATTTCCTCCTGATTCTGTGCGCTCTCTGTTGTTCGCGGCTTGTTTTCCGCTTTCTGCGACCTATTTCGCGGCTTGCCTTCTCTTCTGTCCGCTGCCCTGTTCGCGCGGCTTGTTTCTGTCCGCTGCCCTGTTCGCGCGGCTTGCTTCTTCTTGGTTCTCTTCTCCTACTGCTATTCGTCGCAGCGACCTGTTTCCTTGTCGCCACGCTCCTTGTTCTTTCTTGCCTCTCCGACTTCCTAGTCGTTGCGGCCTTGTCTCTACCCGCTGCGGACTTCTTCTCCCTGTCTGCTTCTGCTTTCCCCTTTTCCGCTTGTCTCTATACTCGCGGTTTGCTGCTGTGATCTGCCTGACCGTGCGGGTTGTTCCTATCTCCCCTGCATCTTGGTCGCGGTCACCTGCTCTTCTCCTCTCTTCTGTTCGCTCGGCCTTTTCAGTCCGCGCGACCTCTTCCCCGCTGTGCCTTGTTCTGCTTCCTAGCCGCTAGTGTTCGCGCGGCTTCTTCCCTTTACCCGCTGCGGTTTCACGCGGGTTGCTCTCTTTTCCTCTCCCCGCAGCTTTCTCTCTGTTCGCGCGGATTCTCCCTTGTTTGAGCGGCCTCTCTGCCTTTCTTCCTTTAGCCGCTCCTGCTTGTTAGTCGCCGCGCACTCCTGGTTCAGTCGCGCGGCTTGTGCTCTGCACCTTGGTCGTGGCCCTTCTTGCCGCTGGTGTGCTGTCACCGAGACCGCTGCAGTTTCTTATTCCTCCCTTCATGGCTTTCATATCCTCCTCCAAGCCATTCGCCTCGGTTGTCACGTCTTCTGGTCGTGCACACGTTGTTACTCAGGGAAAATGGCTGATCGACACTGGTGCTACGAATCATATGACCGGCCATCTCCCGTGTTTCTCTCTCCTAGAAAAACATGCTCGCTTGCCCCCGGTTATTCTCGCTGACGGCTCTTCATCATCAGTCCATGGAACAGGGATAGTTCATGTCACTCTGTCTCTTCACTTGGCGGATACTCTATATGTGCCCCAGTTCCCGTGCAACTTATTATCTGTTACCTCTCTTTGCAAGCAATTACAGTGTTCTGTCATATTTACTTCTACTTCTTGCTCTTTTCAGGATCCGGACTCCCAACGGACGATTGCTACTGGGACTGAGAGTGGCGGCTTATACTTCCTGGACAACATTTCTGCTTTTTCCACCTTCTCCTCCACCTCCACAGATCTTCTCCAATGGCATCTCCGCCTTGGTCATGCTCCTCCCTGTCTTCTTCGTCAACTTCTGCCCCACCTTCCTCCTCAAAGTCCTCCGCTCAACTGTGAGGCCTGTCAACTTGGCAAGCATCACCGCTCCTCCTTCCCTCCAAAGCACGTTCGTCGCTCTACCCGTCCGTTTGATCTTATCCACTCCGATATCTGGGGTCCTTCTCCTACTCTTACCATTGGTCGGGGTAGTTCCTATTTTGTCACGTTCATTGATGATTTCTCTCGTTGTACGTGGGTGTATCTATTAAAAGATCGCTCCGAATTATTCTCTGTATGGACATCCTTCTATCTCATGATCAAAACTCAGTTTTGTGTTTCTATCCAAGTTTTTCGATCTGATAATGCCCAAGAATATCTCAGTCGTGACTTCTCTACATTCTGCATGCAAAATGGGATTCTTCATCAAACTAGTTGTGTCTATACTTCACAACAAAATGGTGTGGCCGAACGCAAAAACCGTCACCTCCTCGATGTCGCTTGCACCTTGATGACCCAGATGCATGTTCCTCGCTCCTATTGGGGCTATGCTGTTCTCCTTGCCTGCTACCTCATCAATCGCATTCCCTCCACGGTTCTCCACGGCCAAACCCCGTTCTCCATTTTGTATCCGGGCAAGGAGCCGTTTCCTCTTCCTCTCCAAATCTTTGGATGCACTGCCTTTGTGCATACCCCTTCTGCCACCCGTGATAAGCTCTCCCCTCGCTCCACCAAATGTGTCTTTCTGGGGTACTCCACCACTCAGAAAGGCTACTGTTGCTTTGATCCCGTCCTTCATAAGCAGTTCGTCTCTGCTGACGTCACCTTCTTCGAGAATACGTCCTACTTCTCGGATGACTCCTCTCCTCTTCTCCCAGCTTCTGATTCTCCTGCCGTTCCCTTCGTTCCTTTGCCTCCTACTACACTCTCCACCCCTACACCGTCTCCACCCCCTCCTCTTCCTCCACCACCCTCTCCCTCATCTCCGCTGCCGTCACTCTCTTCTCTCGGGCCAGCTTTCTCTACCACGGATGCTCCGGATGCCGCGGGCCCGACTGACCTGGATCTTCCAATAGCTCTTCGCAAAGGGGTGCGGACGTGTACCCTACACCCCCTTGCTGCTATTGTTTCCTATGATCGTCTTACCCCTTCTCGCAGGGCATTTGCACTGGCTATCTCTGCCACTGCCACACCCCGCTCCTATCAGGAGGCCCTTGCTATTCCTCACTGGAAGATGGCCATGGATGAGGAAATTGCGACCCTAACTGAGCGGGGTACCTAGACTCTTGTTCCTCCTCCCTTCGGTACTGATGTTGTTGGCTGTCGCTGGGTCTTTGTGGTCAAATTTAGCCCAGACGGCACTGTGGATCGGTATAAGGCTCGCCTTGTTGCTAAGGGCTTTACTCAGACCTATGGGGTTGATTACTTTGACACCTTCTCCCTTGTGGCTCGTCTCAGCACTATCCGGGTTCTTCTCTCTGTGGCCGTCAATCGGGATTGGCCGATTTCTCAGCTGGACGTCAAGAATGCCTTCCTTTATGGTGATCTTCATGAGGCCGTTTACATGGAGCAATATCCTGGGTATGTTGCTCAGGGGGAGACACGAGTATGCCGGCTGCAGAAGGCAATTTATGGCCTCAAGCAGAGTCCTCGAGCTTGGTTTGACAAGTTCAGCGGCATTGTGGCGGCTGTTGGTTTTGTGCGAAGCTCTGCTGATCACTCTCTCTTTATTCGCAAAACTCCTTCTGGGCTGGTTGTTCTTGCTGTGTACGTCGATGATATTCTTCTCACTGGCGATGACCAGGAAGGGGTAGCACTGACAAAGCGACATCTTCGCCAACATCTGATCACTAAAGATATGGGCTCTCCAAAGTACTTTCTGGGGATCGAACTCTCTCGTAAGCCCGACTCCTTAGTTCTCTCTCAGCGTAAGTATGCCCTTGATCTTTTAAAAGAGGCAGGATTAACTGGAGCAAAACCTGCCCGATGCCCCATGGCTACTGGGGAGGACAAAACCTGGACAGATGATTCGCCTCCTCTTTCAGATAGTTCGCGGTACAGGCGTCTGGTTGGTAAGCTCATATATCTCACAGTGATCAGACCCGACATTTCCTATGCTGTGGGCAAGGTGAGTCAATTCATGCAAGTGCCTAGGGAGTGTCATCTACAGTCCGCCTTGCGGATCTTGGAGTATGTCAAAGCAGCGCCTGGGAAAGGATTACTTTTTCAGAAGAATGGTCATCTGAGGATTGAAGCCTACTCAGATGCAAGTTATGCTGATGACAAAGGGGATCGCAAGTCAACCTCAGGTTTTTGCACCTTTGTTGGGGGAAATCTGGTGAGCTGGAAGAGCAAGAAGCAGTCTGTTGTCTCCAGGTCCAGTGCAGAAGCTGAGTATCGCAGTATGGCGTCAACCACTTGTGAGTTGAAATGGTTGCGGGCTCTCATGCTAGATTTAGGAGAGGTGTACAACCATCCTCTACCTATGTTCTGTGATAACAAGGCCGCCATATACATCTCCAAAAATCCGGTATTCCATGAAAGAACAAAGCACATTGAGGTTGACTGCCATTTTATTCGTGAAGAGATTTTAAAAGAACAAATTTGCACTCCGTTTGTCACGTCTGATAAAGAGCTGGCTGACATCTTCACCAAGCCAGTTTCCGCCTCGTTTCTGCATGTTTGCGACAAGCTGGGCATGATTGATATATATGCTCCAGCTTGAGGGGGAGTGTTGAAGTTGGTGACCGGGCGGTCTGTCTTGGCGGGTTGAAGACCGCGCGGTCTGGCGGTTTGACTCGCCGGCTTGTAAACCGGGCGGTCTAGCGATCTTCACAGGCGACCTCTCTGCTTCTCTTGTTGTAGTCGTGCGGTTAGACCTTCTGTCTAACCGCGCGGCTTGTGCGGTTTACTTTGTACAGTCCGCTTAGCTTGAAAATTTTTAGTCCCACATCTCTTATTTGTATTCTCTCATCTCTCCTCCATTCTATATAAGGGAGGGCATACCTTTGTAATAGTTATCTTTTTTGGATAATAAAATTTCAATTATTCAAAAGCTTATCCGCTTGTTCTCTATTTTTCGCTACTTTCTAACAGTCATATACGTTTGACATCTTCACTAATTTTATCAAGCAGGTTCAGAACGAATTTAACTGCTCCGTGGTCAAAATCAGAAGTGACCATGGAACAGAATTCGAATCTGGTGCTATGACAGAATTTTGTGAAGAACAAGGTATCTTTCATGAGTTTTCCTCCCCACGCACTCCTCAGCAAAATGGAATTGTGGAGAGGAGAAATAGAACTCTCATTGAAGCCTGCACGACAATGTTGAAAGACGCTTATCTCCCGGAATACTTCTGGGCAGAGGCTGTCAATACAGCTTGTCATGTACAAAACCGAGCATTGATCAACAAGCATCATCGTAAGACGCCCTACGAGCTACTGAAAGGCAGGAAACCAACCCTGTCCTACTTGAGGATTTTTGGTTGCAGATGCTATGTACTGAATAATGGGAAGTACCCGCGTACTAAATTCGGTGAAAAATGCTTCGAAGGCATATTCATGGGCTATAGTTCCCATAGTCGGGCATATAGGATCTTCAATAAAAAAAACCCTAGTGGTAGAAGAATCAATAAATGTTATATTTGATGAAGGAAGTTTGCTTAACAACAATTCTTCCAGTAGTATTCTTGAAGATGCAGGTGCTCGACTTGAACAACTGAGTCTGGATGAGACCGCTAAAGATGACGCTCCTAAGTACGTCAAAGTTTCCACCTCCACGTCATCTGAAAATGTTGAAGATCAAAATGGAACAAATATCTTAGAAGAAGGAGAAGCCCAAGAAGTAGTCGAAGCTCCAGACGCCAGACTTCTTGAGCTCCGGCACGTGAGGGATCATCCTAGAGATCAGATCATCAGAGATCCTCGTGTCGGTGTCAGAACTCGAAGAGGTACTATTAATGAAGTATTGCATCTTAGCTTTCTGTCACAGGTAGAGCCAAAGAAGTTCGACGAGGCGAACAAGGATGCGGCATGGATTCTAGCCATGCAAGATGAACTACATCAATTCGAACGTTGCAATGTTTGGACGCTTGTTCCCAGACCATACAAGCAAAATGTGATTGGCACCAAGTGGATCTTCAGAAATAAGTTGGATGAACATGGTGTCATCATAAAGAACAAGGCAAGGCTGGTGGCTCAAGGTTACAGACAGGAGGAGGGGATTGACTTCGACCAGACCTTCGCACCAGTTGCAAGGCTCGAAGCAATCAGATTGTTCCTGGCGTATGCTTCACACAAAGGATTCACAGTCTATCAAATGGATGTGAAATCAGCATTCTTGAACGGAGACCTGAAAGAGGAAGTATACGTCGCTCAATCCCCAGGTTTTGTCAATCCTACCTATCCTAATCATGTTTATTTTCTTAATAACGCCTTATATGGGTTAAAACAAGCTCCACGAGCTTGGTATGAGACTTTATGTAGTTTTCTTCTTGAGAACAAGTTCTCTAGAGGTAAAATAGATAAAACATTGTTTCTCAGGGAAGTCAAAGGCAAGATTTTGCTGGTGCAAATCTATGTCGATGACATAATATTCGGCTCAACGGACAACAATCTTTGCAAAAAGTTTTCTAAACTTATGCAAGGAAAGTTTGAAATGAGCAGTATGAGAGAGCTCAAGTTTTTCTTAGGACTTCAAGTGAAACAGTCTGAGGATGGAATCTTCATCTCTCAGACGAAGTTCACAAATGAACTCCTTAAGAAATTCGGTATGGAGAGTGCAACCTCTATGAGGACTCCAATGGGATCCACCATGTCTCTGGATAAGGATGAGAAAGGTAAACCTTTCGATGAAACCAAATACAGAAGCATCATTGGATCCCTGCTCTACCTTACTGCCAGTAGACCGGATATCATGTTCTCCACATGTGTCTGTGCCAGATATCAGGTGAACACTAAGGAATCTCACTATGTCGCTGCAATGCGAATTCTTAGATACCTTAAAGGTACTCCTAATCTTGGCTTGTGGTACCCGAGAAACAATGATGTCGAGCTAATAGGCTTTTCAGATGCTGATTTTGCAGGGACTAGGGATGACAGGAAAAGCACTTGCAGGACGTGTCAATTCCTCGGAAGAAGGCTTATCTCATGGAACAGCAAGAAGCAGAACTGTGTGGCTACCTCCACAGCAGAATCTGAGTACATCTCAGCAGGCAGCTGTTGCACGCAACTCCTATGGATCAGAAACCAGTTAGCCGACTACGACCTTCAGTTCAAGGAAGTTCCAATGTACTGCGACTCCTCCAGTACAATTGCCATTGCCAACAATCCTGTCTCGCACAGCAGAATGAAGCATATTGAAGTGCGCTACCACTTCATTCGGGAGCACGTGGAGAACAAGGACATCTCTCTCTGTTATGTCCCCACGGACAAGCAGATTGCTGATATATTCACAAAGCCCTTAGACGAGGCCAAGTTCAATCTTTTCAAGACTGAATTGAGGATGCTCAATTATGAGGAATGAAGACTACAGAAGCTCCAGGCTCGTGCACGATCTGAGGGGGAGCAAGGAAATCAAGTGTGAGCACATACGCAAGACCTGAGGGGGAGCAAGGGGTCAAATGCTACCGCCCCGATTTGCAGAAGCTGAAAAGGGGGAGATTACCCTCTCGGCCAAGGCTAAGGTGGCTCCAAGCTTGCTCCCAAGAAATTGGTATTGGTAAGGGATAACTCACTCAACTCAATTTTAAGTTTATGGTTTTCATTCCCATTTGCTCTATTCACCTTAGATTGTAGGGTTTAGGCTTCTTCAAATAGGGGGAGATTGTTGGGTATTATATCCACAATGTACCTGATTTGAAGAAGCCCCTGGACAAGCTAAGGTCAATAGACTATGTATTTGATAAACTCTTTCTAGTTGTGCTTGCAGTTTTTCCACGCTAAGTGCACACCAATGTCAGGGTGCAGTAGGTCAATATACACGGGTCTGCACGACGTAATCCCTCGTTGAACAGATCAGTGTGTTGGTCTACGTGTACTCTCTCTATTGGAGTGCACTTACTTTCAAGCACAGGGATGTATATATGCAGGAGCAGACAAGGAGCAAGGATGGGTCAAGAAGCACCTCATAGGTGGAAAGACGAAAATTCGTCTAAGTTTAAATCGACAAGAATCACCAAGTGATTCTCGCCGATTCGGCGAGAATCACTTGGGATTCTCGCCGATTCGTCGAGAATCAGTAGTTGATTCTCGCCGCACTCGACCCAGCCACTTCTAAGCGAGCACCTCTGCTTCTAAGTAAGAATCGACGAGAATCACCAAGTGATTCTCTCCGATTCGGCGAGAATCACTAGTGATTCTCGTCGAATCGTCGAGACTCACTGGTTGATTCTCGCCGTCTCGACCTGGCCTAAAGCAGTGCGTGCAACCAAGGCAAATTCGACGAGAATCAATCTTGATTCTCGCCGAATCGTCGAGAATCACATTTGATTCTCGACGAATCGGCGAGCATCACTTTCGATTCTCACCGATTTTGACTTGGGCATTTTTCTGGTTCTTCCTGAACCGGATTCTGCCGCTGTCAATGTTCTGGACCGGTTTTTGGGATTTTTCTTGTGGGTCCCACAACGGTCAAATTAGTAGTATCTACAGTATATATACGGGTATTTTGAACTGTAGACACACAGAAAAAGAAGCCGAGCAGAGCAAACCCTAAAATCGCGAAATCGCTCTGCCGCATCCGTCGCCGCTCGCGCTAGTCAGCCGCCGCTGTTGATCGTGCTTCTTCCCGATCTCCGGCAACAGAAGCTTAGCAAAGCTTGAGTCTCACGCGTCTATCCAGAGATCCCTTGTCTCTCGATTTGTTGATCGGGAAAAACTTCCCATCCGAATCGATCGAGACGACCGATCCTCGTGTGACCGTTGGTAGACCTAGCTTGCTTCGCTACGAAGATTGGATCTCTATTTTCAGCAGCCGCTCATCATCATAGCCGCCGATCCCGAAGCTAGCCGCCGCTCGTATTGCCGCCGCCGGTTCCGGGGAGATCCTCTCCAAGAGAGACCAAGGTTGTAGACTCTTCGTTGACTTCACGAACACGTCGTCGAACGAAGAGGAACACCGTAGACTCCAAACGAAGTTTGTATCTCGTGTACATTCTATATTTACTTTTGTTGTAAAGGAACGTTTGTTCCGTGTTATAAGGGTTGGGTGCAACCCGTGTTGTGGGAGTGTTAACTCTCACGTGTGGAAGGGTTCCTTCCGATAGTGCAGGGATTGGATTTCAATCCTGTTGGAGAAGAGACCGAGTCGTCCCTTGTTGGGAGATAGGTCGAAGGGGGAAAGTGGATGTACCCAAGTCGGGGAACCACTATAAATTGCCTGTGTATTCTGTGTGTTGTGCTTTTTATTTTTATTGTGCAGGTACATTCGTAAATTCCGCAAAAGCGCTACACGTCACCTATTCCCCCCCCCCCCCCCATAGGTGCACATAGCTGACACTAGGTGGACTTTCACAAAGATCTCCTCTGCTCATCCAGTAGGCCCTTCAACTAGGCAAGAAACATAGGAGGAATCTGATCCATCCTAGCTGAGGTGCCTTCATCATTGGTTTCTTGAACTAGCCTGACCTCTGCCCTATTATCAGAGTCAGCCACAGTGAAGGAAGAAGACTGAGCTTTCCTTGGAACACTTTGTTCCTTCTCTGACATGGAGGAGTCTATTTCATGCACTTCAACATGAGCTGGGAGTTCAGATTGAAGCTCCCCCTCAACATTTGCCATGCCCTCATTGGCATGCAGAACAACATCATCAGTAGTATTCTCTTGAAGATTTTTTGTATTCTCTTGAAGATTTCGGAGTTTCTCCCCTCTAGATCGTGTAGTCTCCATGCACTGATCCAAATCTTTCTCCCTCTCAGCAAGTTTATCTTGCATGGCATCCTCTAAGAGTTGCTCACGCTCACTCTGAGGATTGTGTCGTACCATAATCTCTTGGGGTGGAGGTGAAGATACATCTTCAGCAGCAGCTAGGGTCTTTGAGGTATCCCCCTCAACTGTAGCAGAGATTTGGTTGACTATGTCCTCTGCCACTCCTTCAGCAATTTCAACTGCAGGAGTTTCTTCAACTGGGGCATCTTCAGATGGAGCACTGATCAACTGAATTCTGATGGATTGGTCAGACAATTTATACTCTTGGATAGTTATGTCGTTTCTGGGCTCATCTTTAGACCTTGTCAGATTTGGATCATGAGGCTATTCCTCATCTTGTTCTTCTGAAGAACTAGCTATGTTGCTTACCTCTGGAATTGGGGCTTGTCTCTCATTTTTCTTCTTAGCGACTTGTTATCCATGGGGGTGAAGGACCCTGTCCCACCTATCTAACATTCTTATGTCCATTCTTCTCATATAATGAGAAGAATGATGTCAGAGTAGTCTGATGTGATAGAAGCTATTCCTCATCTTGTTCTTCTGAAGAACTAGCTGTGTTGCTTACCTCTAGAATTGGGGCTTGTCTCTCCTTTTTCTTCTTAGCAGCAGCTGCTTACCTCTGGAATTGGGGCTTGTCTCTCCTTTTTGGATAGGATTATCCTTGATATCAGCTCGAACATCTTCTTTGAGATTTTGTCGTGCGAGCCGGTTTTGCACAACAATGCCTTTCCGATAATGAAGGCTAGGAACTTTACCTTGACGTTGAGTTCGATTCTTATGATAGAGCATGTAGTGTGTTTGGAGATGCTGCACCACTTTATGGCTGCTATAACATCAGACTGGTCTAGGGCATCTTTGTCCTTAGTCTCTATAAACCTCGACAACTAAAGTGCTTTGCTTAGCCTCATTGGGGTTATCTTTATCTTGGTTCCACTAACCATAGTCCTGATTTTTCTTGAGGAAGAGTCTCAATTGGCATTTGTGAATAATTCCGGCACTTCCCGCTTCCACAGAAGACAGGACTCCGGTAGAACGAACTCTAGGTCAGAAACCTGGAGTAGGTGGAAATCAAATAGCACCTCTTCTAGCACATCCTTGAATCTATTTTTCACAAGTTCTGAACCCTCAAAAAGGAAGTCCTGACATA
Source organism: Platanthera guangdongensis (assembly GCA_039583875.1). Lineage (NCBI taxonomy): Eukaryota > Viridiplantae > Streptophyta > Magnoliopsida > Asparagales > Orchidaceae > Platanthera > Platanthera guangdongensis. Next base: position 24,538 of record JBBWWR010000124.1, read on the forward strand.
TTGGCGCCATTTCGTTAGCGAATTTGTGAGAGCGAGCGAAAAACATTTTCGTCGACTCAGCAGTATCGGGCAGGGGAGAGCAAGGAATGGTGTGTTTTGCTTTGTGCACAAGACCTTTTATTTTTAGTTTTTCTAAAGATAGAAGGCGGAAAGGAGTGTACCTGTTTAAGGATCAAGTTAAGATCAATGGTTGGGATTAATTCCTCTTACTTAGTCGCAAACAGACGGATTTTCCTTCAACCCTTAGTCTTATTAGACTGACCAATCCTGCAAGGATTTAAATTGACCTGCAACACAAATACACTATATACAACTAGAGGAGAGCTTGAATCAAATTTAACATACTCAAGTTAAACTTGAGGATGTTGAATCTAATTCCACCTAGTGGCTTAGAGAATATGTGAGCCACTTACTTATTTGTTGAGACAAATTTTTAATACCTATCTCAACTTCTCCTCATACTTTTAATATACAAATATCTTATCTAAAAAGCAGTCATGTCAAGAGATACATGATTTCTTGCAATTTAGAGAACATTTAGTAGAATCAACAACTAGAGGAGTTCTACTTATCGTTTTATTGTAGCCTTGCAACATATGATGGATACACAGCCACTTCCTTGCACCTTAGCTCCCACTTAATGATTGCACATGTCCTGGACATCTTTTGCTTGATAGTCTGTCCATCCACTTCTATCTACAAGTGTATGGTCCTGAAGATGACCACTTTGTTCAAATCCTAAGTCTGGAACAATCTCTGTCCAAGGAGAATAAATGGGTGTGGCCACTTGGACTGTCCTACAAAACAAAATTTATCTTACCTTAGGACCCCAATAGATATTCCTAGGTTCTTTTTAGCCTTAAAATGACCTTGCCTTCCTACAAATTTCCTAACAAGAAGACTAACTTTTTCTTTGGCTACGGATGGATTGTGCCGCCAATCTAGGGAAAAATGGCTCACTTTGCCACAACACCAGCACTCATGTATAGTATATCTTCTCTTCTGAGCAGGTCTGGCTACATGGTTGACTGCAGACTAGATAGAAGGAAGATCAGCTTCCTTATTCTTTTTTCTCTCAGCCACAATCTGACTGAGGAAAGGTCTGGCAGTAAAATAGCTTGGTTTTTCATGAGGCCTACCAGTAGTAGTCTTCTTTGCATAAGTCACAATGTTGATGGCCTTAGAATTACACAAGTCTAACTTGCTGGCATACTTTCCCTTGGTCAGAGTGGGAGAAGGGAGATCTTGAGAAAAGGCCACCGCCTTACTCATGATTGAGAGGGCTGGGCACTAAATATAAAAGGTCAATGATAGGCATTTTGGACCTCTTCATGGGGAGCCTTACAGGCACTTCTTCAACACTCTCCCTTGAAGTGAGAAGTGGTGAATAACTCTAGTAGCTCCCGTAACCTTGCACCTGGTCCCTCTGATAGCATCTACGAAGAAATGTCCAAGACATAGTCCTCGCCCCGCATATCATGGACCATGAGGGAGCCCTCCAGCATCTCCCAAAAAGAGTCATGCTTCCCTCTGCCTTCTTCATCAGCTTCAACCTCCACTCATGCATCAAAGGAGTATCACCAAAAACCTTGGGCTTAAGAGCCCAAGCCTCGTCACCTCTGAGAGTAGTAACCTCCTCGGCCTTGGTGTCATTCACCTCCTTGATTCTAGTGGGTTCATCACAGCCAAAAGGTACTCGCTCGACCTGAGGGCTTGCAAGGAAACATGAGACCAAGCCTGCCATGTTCCCTTCACTATATCGAGTTGGTGGCTTACTAATCCTCTTTGATATCCGAAGAAACTGATCATGGCTAACCACCTCCACTGCTCCTGAACCAGCTCCGTTCCCGGGCAAACCTAGAACAATGCTCCCATTGCTTCCTGAACAAGAAGAATCCTCATTGGAACCAGGAGCACCTGTAGCAACGCTCCCCCTGCTTCCTGAACCAGAAGTCTCCGCTCTCGAACAAGAGCTACCTGGAACATCACTCCCCCTACTTCCTGAACTAGAAGCCTCTGCCTTCGAGTCAGAAGTTCCTGGAGCATCGCTCCCCCTACTTCTTGACCCCGACGCCTTTGCCCCAGAGCTAGAACAACTTGGAGCTCATGGTGACTCAGGCAGCTCCACCTGAACCTTAACAGCAGCCTCCTTCAGCCGACCATCTGACCTGCTCATCTCTAGCTCCACATAAGAGCTATCCCAATACAGAGTCAACTCATTGAAGACAACGTCTCTCGACATGATGAGTCTCTTCATCGCAGGATCCATACACCTCCATCTTCTCCTCTGCTCATCATACCCAACAAAGACTAGCTTTATCTTAAGAGCAACCAGAGTGTGTACGTAGTACGTAGATCCAAACACCCTTAGGTGCTTCACACTGGCTTCACCCCGAATAGCAGCTCATAAGGAGTCTTCACATAGATCGGACTAAGAGGCATCCGATTGATGACATGAGCAGCACATGCCATCCATTCCGCCCAAAGGGCCTTGGGAATGCCTTTACTCCGAAGCCAACACTTGCAGGTCTCCGTTAACCAACAGATCATCCGAGCTGCAATACCGCCTTGCTGTAAAGATTGTCCACAAGAAAGCTCCTTCTGGATCCCTTGCTTCTTGCAAAAGTTTGAGAACTTGGTTGAGCCAAACTCACCACCGATGCTTGTCCTCAACTTCTTGATCTACAGGCCAAGTTGGCCTTCCATAAGCTTCTTGAACTCCACAAACAAGCGCATCATGTTCGACGTCTTCTTCATGAAGTATACCCAAGTATACCTTGAATAGTCATCAACCAATATCAGCATGTACCTGCTGCCTCCAAGACTAGCGGTGACGGTCGGCCCAACCACAGCACAATCAGAAACCTCCAAAGGTGCTTTACATATGGATTGTGCCTTATCAACCATAAAGTGATAAGCTTCACCATGTTGACATCCTGCACACCCCTGACCATCGGCATAGGATGACAATCTAGGCAAGCCTCTTACGAGTCTTCTTTCTGCCATTGCTTTCAGCTTGTCCATCCCTACATGCCCTAGTCTTTCATGCTCGATAGCTGCACTATCACTGGCCTTCATCTGATCAGCACCAGAGCTTGTTGAAGACCTAACCAAGTTCTTCTACTTGCCTCCAATATGAGCTACGTTCGTCGAGAGTAAGACAGCCTTGCACTCTTTCCTGAGATGACCATATTGCTTGCATTTATAGCACCTTGATCCTTCCTTCCTCTTCCCATCACGCCTAGGAGAACCACTCCTTTCTTACTGATATGAAGTAAAAGGACCATCCTCTGTAGCAACATTCACCTACTTCCTGAACAACCCATCAAGGGAAGTCCAAACCTCCGCAGCTGACCGACATCCACTGATGTGGTCCAAGAGCTCTAATGAGATCACCTGCTTGAGAATAGACTCCTCTTTCGCATTTGTCACCTTCCAAGCTCTCATCTCTTCAGTATTACCAGCAGTACCCTCTTGTCTTTCTACTCTGCATACAACCTCCCAAAGGACATCACTGAGAAGAAAGCTCTCCATACAAGACTTCCACCTATCAAAGTTCGGCTCTGTAAGGAGATCATTAAAGTTATGGGTTATATCAGGAATACTCTAGGGGGGGGGGGGGGTAAATAGAGTATCTTTACAAAACTTTACAACTTTTTTCTAATCAATAAATAATCAATCCTAAGATAATATGATCTATCACAAATGCTGCAGAATATAAACTAATTAAACACTAACACAACAATCCTAACTAGCACAGCCACAACAAGAAACAAAAATAAATGATCAACCATACAACACAAGAAATTTATAGTGGTTCCCCAACCTGGGTACATCCACTCTTCTACCACCTTGGTAGGAATCCACTCAGATTTTTGATCAGGTGCCTGACACCAATGAGCTTTTGATCAGGTGCTCAAAAACCAAACCTCAAGTTTTTTGATCAGGTGACTTGCAACCAGGGATAACTTTTGAAGGGAGTTAAGAACCCTTTATACAGTGGGGGATGAGAGATTGATTTTGTCTTCTCTTTCTCGAAGTACAACTAAGAAGACTTTTGTGGATTTGATGTTAACAAAGGCTCCCCCTGAGATGTAGAATGGTTTAGGAAGTTGGAGCTTTGCTGTAGGGTGATAGGCCTTCAAACTGTTGCCTTGACCAGATGAGCTCCAGGAACTTCTTGACAGATATTGTAGTTGTTGTCCTTTGAAGAATCCGTGGAAGAAGAGGGAGGAAGACTATTGATTTTGAATGGTAGTTCTTCTTCCTTCTTCAGATTGCTGGTGTCTCTGGTCTAAAGCTTATTTCTCTATGTCACTGTATTCTGTATAATTGATGTTATGTTGTAGAGCTAGTGTATTGTCTTCTCTGTAAGTATATTATTTCTCAGTCTACTTTTCAGAGAAGGAAGAAAATCCCTTTTATATTTTCCAGATTATCTTCCTTTTGAAATTTGAATTTCTTCTGCATTCATTGCTGACGGCCTGGAGAATATTTTGCATTGAATGATTTCCCCAACTGTGCCATTGAAAAAACGGCAAACAATAATCCTGAAGAAGACCATAATCAATGCCCCGTCTAACAGTAATATTCAGAGAATATTTTAGCATTAATTACTCAGGAAATATTGCAATAGAATAAGGACAGATGGATGAAAATAACTAAGTCTGGAATTTTCGAACAGAGAACAAAATTTGTCGAGCTGAGTCCACAGTTCGCCGAGCTAAGAAGTTAAGTTTGTCGATCTAATAATAGTTGTTCATCGAGCTGAGATCCACGATCGTCGACCTAAGAACAGACGACTGCTTTCTCTAGAACCTTGCCAATTCTGTGCATGAAGTTCGTCGAGCCGATAATCTAAGTTCATGGACTTGAGTTCAGCAAAGTGTTTCTGGACTTAGAATATTCTAGATGTCTCTAAAATGAAGTATTGAAGTGGAGTTGCCAGAAATTGTTGACCTGAGAACTAGATTCGTCGACCTGAGAACTTCTAAATGCTAGATAAGTCTTGCCAGGAATATGGTCTAAGTTCGTCGAGCTGAGAAGGTGAATTCTTCGACTGGAGTATGATCCTGGACTTAGAATATTTACTTATTTCTGGAATAAGATGTTGAAGTAGAATACCCATAGATCGTCGACCTAAATACCAAGTTCGTCGAGTGGAGTTCAGAGAAATTCTGGACTTAAAATGTTGAAGTAGTGTCCATAATTCGTCGACCTGCGTCCCAAGTTCATTGAGCTCAGCTCAGAGAATTGTCTCTGAGATCGTCGAGCTGAGCACGGCTTTCGTCGACCTGAGTTCAACGAATGTCAAACTCATTTTCTGAGTCTTTGATATTTCTCTAAGTCTTGAGTCTTTTTGCAGTCTGTTGATTGTTGGTCCATGCAGTGATGACTCTAAGGACTTGGCCTGTACTCTAAGACTCATACATGACCCTGGCTATACATGTTGGGTCACATGATCCTAACTTAGTGAACCTAGCCCAAATCAAACTAGGGATCACACAATCTCCCCCTATTTGGGTGAGGTCAATAATTACAGACTCATAATGAAACAAAAATTTATAAAGCAAGAAAACATATATCTGGCAGGAAAAATTATTATATGCAGCAGATATATATACAATAAGCTTTGTATCAGGAAATATAAAAAGCAGTTTTCAAACTAACCCAGAAATTTTAAAGATAGTTCAAGTATCATTTCTTTTGCTTTTTCTCCTTATGCTTCTCCTCTTTGCCTTTTTTCTTCAGACTGAGTAAATATGATTTCCCTGTCGGGATCTGTAACTTGCACCTTTGTCATAGTCATGTCAGCAGCCCCTATGATTTTTAGAGATATAGCCCTGGGCACTACTGCTTCTGGATGCAGTTTCATATAGTCATCAACATTGAAAAATTTATTAGCCTTAGCAAACCTATTAAGCTCTTCCTTTCTATACTTGGACATTGTTGTGTATTCAGATGGATCCTTCCCTTCAGCTCTAGCTTTGTTGATCATGGAAAGTCCAACCAGTTCCTGGAACCTGGCCATCCTTGCTGTTGTAGCTGTTTCAGGATCTTCAAATGGTACAGGGGAAGCAGGTCTGTTTGAGCATTCAGCTTTTTGATGTTCAGGGAGTTGTTGCTGTTGTTGTTGTTGATGCTGCTGCTGTTGTTGTTGGTGTTGCTTGCTAGATGAGTAATGTCTCTGCTGGCTGCATCCTGAAGATGAAGATCTACCCTGATGTCTTTGGCATGTTTGAAATTGTGTAGACCTTTGAGATGTTGTGCCTGAAGTACCAGCAGCTGGAGGAGGAGTTGGAGGAGGATCCTTCCTGAATCTTTGTGGAGGAGGAGAATATCTTTTGCTTCTTTTCCTTTCTTTCTGTTCATTATTGCACAGCCACATCCAGGCTGGCATGCCTTTGTAAGGAGTGATCTTCTGGAGTATATAATAAGGTGTGTCATTTGCTGGGTAGGGCTTTGGAGCAGGAGGTGGAGGAGCTTTCCTCTTCTTGGAGACTTTCCTTTTCTTGGGTTCCTCATCTGAGTCTTCATTATCTTCATCATCATCATCATCAGAATCTTGGAGGAGCATTATATAAGGCATCAATGGCCTTTAGTACTGATTTGTCAATTGGCTTTTCAGCCTGAGTAGAAACTGGAGGAGAAGCTGGGACTGGAGCTGGAGTAGGAGAGTTATACAAAACAGTGCTTTCAGCAACTGTCTTATTTTCCTCTTGTATATCAGCCATGATCAGTTCATCCAGATCAAGCATGGGGGAATCATCCATGACAAAAAAAGAGCAGGAGGAGATGAATTGATGGGGGAAACAGCTCTAGGTGGAGATGGAATGGCTGTAGCTTCAGGAACAACAAAGGTAGCCTTAAGTTGCTTGGCAACCTTGGGGCTTATGGGTGAGGTGTATGGTATTATGGACATTGATGGCTTAATGCTGTCTTCTGGAAGTATATTGAAGTAAGCTGTATCAAAGACCTTCAATAAATCTAACAAATCTACTATGGGATTAATAATATAATCACCAACAGTGGTTATTTCTTCTGTGGCAGTCTCATCCACATCGATGTCAGTATCAATAAAATCAATAAAATCTGATAAATCTAAATCAGCATCTGCTGCTGCTTCTTTTTCTGCTATTGGGGATACTGATGCTGGGGATACTGCTGCTACTTATGTTATTGTTGCTGCTTCTTCATCAAGTATCTCCCCCTGCCTAATTTTAGTGGTAACTGAAGCCAGGCCCCTTACTGAAGAGAGGGCAGCAGAGAGGGCGGTGATTTGGGCAACTAAGGAGGAAATAAAAGAAGCAAGAGGTGTAATGGCCTCTGCTATAAGAATTTTGAGGAGAGGAGTAAGCAGTGCATTAAGAGATGAAATGGTGGAGGGTTCCAAGGGATAGATTTGCAGATGGTGGAATGGAAGGTGTTTGAGTGGAAACAGATGGAGGAATGGAAGTTGATGGTGGAGTAGGAGGGATATCATCTTGCATGTGGACATCTGGAAGAGAGGAAATATGAGGAGGGAAAGTAGGCAGAGTAAAGGATGGGATGGTGTCCAAATGATGGGGTAAGGGAGATGAAGGTGGTGAGGGAATGTGTGTATCATGGGGTGATTGAGGTGGGGTTGGTTGTGGTGATGGAGAAGGGGAGGTTTGATGAGATTCCTGAATAGGGGAAGAGGGGATGTTAGTAAGATCTATAGGTGGAGAAATGAAAGGAGATGTAGCTGGAGTAGGAGTAGGAATAGGTTGTTGTTGTAGAGAAGGAATGGTGGAAGAGGATGGAGGTGTGGGAGTGTGAACTATTGTTTGGATAGTGGAGGAGAGTTTAGTTTGAGTTTGAATTGCTGGAAGTGATGGAGGTGTAGGGGGGATCTCCTTAGAAGGGTAGGAAGTGGCCGGATCAGCCCTTGTACTTTCAGAAGCCCTGGTGGAAGAGGAAGCCTTGGAGGGCTTTGTGATGGTCCTTCCCACTTGCCAAAAAGGGCACAAGTTAGCCACTTAGAGGCATTTATGAATATGGTCTCGGAGACCAGGGATTCAGCAGCCTTTTCTTTGAGGAAGGTCCCTAAGATCCTTCCAAAACTGACTTCCTTTTTATTGTTCTTTTTCTTAATCAAATCAAACATGATTTGAGCCCAGTTCACTTGTTTCTTATTTACCACTACACACATTACTAGAAATTGATGTTTAGTGATGTAATCATGCGTAGTGTGCTTGCCCAGCAAGACTTTTCCCACGATATCTGCTAGAAACTTGAATTCAGCAGAAAGATGCTTCTTTAGCAATTTGTTATGGGTTTCTCCAGAATAACCCATGAGAGTGAGCATCTCATCATATGCTTCATTCTCAATCTCCAATTCTTCTATTCCATTGTAATACTGCAGGGGTGAGGGAGACGACATTACCAGATATCATTCCTGTCATTATATTCTCTTCTATGGTAGAGGAATTATAGACCCATTCCTTGATTTCTGTTCCAAATATCTTGATCCTTGTGGATAGCAGATTTTTTTAGTTGCTGGTCTTCAAGGAGTTGCATGATTGTCAGGAATATAGGGTCTGAATGTTGAAAGGAATTGAAATTGACATCAAATCCCGTGTCGAATTTGATTGCTGCAAGAGTTCCTGCTAGAATCGCCATTAGAGTACCTACAAGAGAAAAATGACAATCAGGTGCAAAGGAACTGAATGCGCGGGATGGAGGTCGAAGAAAACCTAGATATAAGGTTTTCCAGTATATGAATCGACAAACTCCGTTCCATGAAAAATTACGAAATTCTTCAACCTGAGATCGATGAAATAATTGATAGTTAAATAATTCATCGAGCTCAGTCTAAAGATTTGAAGACATTTCATCGAGCTGTGTTCGACCAAAGTTTTCTGAAGCAGCTTCGTCGATCTCCATTCGACGAACACAACTTCACTCACAGAGAGTTCGTCGACCTCCGTTAGACAAATATCTAAAGAATGTTTCTTTATTCGTCGAACTCCGTTCGACGAACTTTGGAAAATTTGTCGAGTGCAGACAGAAACTAAACTAAGTCTTATTCATTGATCATTCCAAGCTGATTTATAAAGAACAAGTGATTTCTCTCATCTAGAGGTTTGGTGAATATATCAGCTCTTTGTAAATTAGTGTAGATATAGACAAGTTTAATTTTGTTTTTTTCTACACACTCTCTAATGTAATGATGCCTAATGTCTATATGCTTAGTCCTTCTGTGATGGACTGGATTTTGTGCTATGGCTATAACACTTGTGTTATCACAGAATAGAGTTGAATTATTTAAGTTGAGACCATAGTCTAGTAGTTGATTCTGAATCCACAACATCTGTGAACAGCAACTGCCAGCTGCAATGTATTCTTCTTCAGCAGTTGAAGTGGACACAAAGGATTGTTTCTTACAGAACCAAGACACTAATCTTATACCTAGGAACTGGCAAGTTCCTGAAGTACTTTTTATGTCTACCCTGCATCCAGCAAAGTTAGTATTTGAATATCCAGTTAAATCAAATTCTGACTCAGTAGGATACCATAGGCCTAGACTAGGACAACTCTTTATATATCTCAAAATTGTTTTTAAGAAAATTAGGTGAGATTCTTTATGGTTCACCTGGAACCTAGCACAAAGGCATGTGGCAAACATAATATCAGGTCTGCTTGCTATAAGGTATAGTAGGGACCCAACAATTCCCCTATATAGTTTCTGATCCACAAGTTTCCCATGTGCATCAGAGTCTATTACAACATTTGTAGCCATGTGTGTTTTCTTTGCTGAGGCATCAGCCATCCCAAACTTCTTTATAAGCTCTTTAACATATTTAGCTTGGGAGATGAAGATGCCATCAGGGAGCTGCTTTACTTGGAGACCAAGGAAGTAGGAGAGCTCACCCATGCTACTCATTTCAAATTTAGAATGCATGAGATCAGAAAACCTCTCGCATAATTTCGAGTCAGTAGACCCAAATATGATGTCATCCACATATATTTGTACTAACAAGGTTTGATCCTTATGATGTCTAGTGAATAAAGTTTTATCTACTATGCCTCTAATGAATTTTTGGTCTATCAAAAAGCTAGCTAGGGTCTCATACCAAGCTCTTGGAGCTTGCTTTAGACCATAAAAGGCTTTATGCAATTTAAATTCATGATAAGGATGAGTTGGAGAGACAAAACCTGGAGGTTGTTCAACATAAACCTCTTTTTTAAGTACTCCATTCAGAAATGCACTCTTCACATCCATCTGATACACCTTGAATTTCTTGTAGGCAGCATATGCCAGAAAAATTATGATGGCCTCTAACCTTGCAACTGGTGCAAAGGTTTGATCATAATCTATGCCTACTTCTTGCCTGTATCCTCGAGCAACAATCCTAGCCTTGTTCCTCTCAATTGTACTATGGGCATTTAGTTTATTTCTGTATACTCATTTGGTTACAATGACTGGGTAGTCTTGGGGTCTTGGAAACAAATCTCAAACTCTGCATCTTTCAAATTGATTTAGTTCCTCTTGCATAGCAATGATCCAGTGGGGATCCTGCACATCATCATATATTGATTGAGGTTCAACCTGAGAGATAAAACAGGCATGCATCAAATCTTGGTTGAGTTGATGCCTTGTCTGTACACCTGCTGATATGACTACAATCACTTGAGATATAGGGTGATCCCTTAGTATGACAAGATCATTTGGTGGAGTTGGTTCAGCAACAACATTTTGAATTAATTCCTCTTGTGGAATTATATTTGCTGTTGGATGAGATTGAATTTCTTCCAGCTGTTCTTCCTCACTGCCTTCATCAACCTGTGGAGAAGGATATGTTGGGGCCTCTTGGGTGAGGCTTTGTCCATCCAAATTCTCACACAAGTGAGGTACCTGCAAAGTGCTATTGGTAGAAATCTCTTTCTCCTTACAAGACATGTTAGCCTCATCAAATGTTACATGCATAGACTCTTCAATTTTCAAGGAGGATTTGTTAAATACCCTATAAGCTTTGCTTACTTGGGAATATCCTAGAAAAATTCTGTTGGAACACCCTATTACTTATTTGGGTCAGGATCACTATGTCTTTAGGAAACCTGTTTTTGACCTCATTGTATAGATCTAAAGGTCAATTAGAATTGAGTCTAAGGTTTAGTAGTTAGGTTTGGAAGCTGCCCTTAAGACCAAGGTTTTTCAGTTTGGAGACTAAGTCATTTCGTCGAGCTCAGTACGACGAATCGTCGAACTCCAATCGATGTTCGTTGAGCTCACTTCGACGGATCGTCGAACTCCTTTCGACGATCGCTGAGCTCAACTTCAACAAATCGTCGAAATCCATTCGACGATCTTCGAGCTCAGTTCGACGATCTTGACTCTAGTTTGGTTCTCAATCTCTGAGCTCAGTTCGACGATAGATGAGCTCAAATCGACGATCTCTGTTTCTGTATAAGTCCAAATCGCTGAGCTCAGTTCGACGATAGTAGAGCTTAGTTCGACGTTTTTCTGAAGAGTTCAACGACTTTCAAGATTCAAATTCAGACAGTTGAAGAGTTATTCTCAGCAATTAATTCAGAAGATTTTGTAGCCGTTTTCATTTATTCTGGACCAAGTTTCAAGGAATTATCAAGGAATGTTTTCATTGGACTTTCCCCCAGAAGATAAAAGCAATTAAGGAAGTCATTTAATGACAGGCCAACGGCTATCTTGACTATGGACAATTTCTATTCAGACAGAAAAAATAAAATACAACTTCTTCAACTTCTGTAACATCAATCCAGTAGAGAACTCTGAGATAGAAACAAGAGAAGAACAAGAGAGAGACACACATTCTGCAACATTCATGCTCTGCAAATCTTCTTCTGCAACAACTCTCACAACCACAACCAACAAGAGAAAGAAAAAGAGTTACAAACATTCTTTGTCTCAAGATTCATACAAGAACACCATCACTAAAAGAGATCAACCATTTGAAATCTTCAGATCTCTTTTGATTCAAGTGTTCAAGGCTATCAACATTCAAGACTCCAGACACCTCACATTTCAGTTGTTGCTGAAATCATCATTTGTTGGATATCAATTTTTGAAGGCCTATCACCCTACTGCAAAGCTTCAATTCCTGAACAACTACAGATCTCAGGGGGAGCTTTGACAACGTCAATATCCACATAGTCTTCTCAGCTGCTTTGAGAAAAAAAAGACTTCCATCACTCTCTCATCCCCACCTCTGTAAAGGGTTTTTCAAACTCCCTTCAAAAGTTTGTGTGTGGTTTTTGAGCACCTTATCAAAAGCTCATTGGTGGCAAGACACCTGATCAAAAAATCTGGTTTGGTTTTTGAGCACCTTATCAAAAGCTCATTGGTGCCCAGGATACCTGATCAACTCATCCTGTAGTGGATTCCTTCCTAGGGTGGTAGAAGAGTCGATGTACCCAGGTTGATTGAGGAACCACTATAGCTCCTTGTGTCTTCTGGTTGCTTGTTTTTATTTTTGTTTTTGGCTGTGATTGTTTTGTGACTAAGTTGATCTGTGATTAGATAGTTTTTGTGGTTAGATTTATTATTTGCTTCCCTGTTCACATTAGAATACAACAACTGTTGTAAAAAGTGTTAATAAAGCACCATACTCTATTCACCCCCCTCTAGAGTATATCAGATCTAACTCACACTTTCAATTGGTATCAGAGGGAGGTTGGTTAATCATACCACACCTTGGTGGTTGCACATGCTAACACCTGAACCCAAATATCCCTAGTTAGATCTGTTTGTTTTGATTTTGTTATTAGAATCATTTCTTCACAAATCATGGCCCAAAACAAAGATTATGCTAGCACCAGACCTCCAGTGTGCAATCTATTCAAGTTTGCACTTTGGAAAGCAAGGATTAGACTATACATGAATTCTATTGATGAGGACATTTTTAATTCTATTTTGACAGTTTGCCCAAGACCTCCAGAGAACACAAGCACAAATGCTGTTCCACCTCCATCAGGAACAAATGCTGATATCAAGAAGTGGAAAGTAGCAGATGCAAAGGCTATGAACATCTTAGCCCAGACTATGTCTGATGACATTTTCCAAAAGGTGGCTGAATGTAATTCAGCAAAGGAAATCTGGGATAAGCTCTCTGAAATAGTCTCAGGATCAGCTGATGAAAGAAGGGACAGGAGATCCCGCCTCATATCCCAATATGAGAATTTCAAGAAAGGAGAAGCTGAGTCAGTAGCTGAAATGTACAACAGACTCAGTCTGATAGTCAATGAACTGAAGACTCTTGATAAGGAGATCTCATTAACTGAGCTTAATGATAAAATCCTAATGTGCTTCCCAAGCACTTGGGACTCAAGGATCTGGCCAATACAGGATGCCAGAAGTCTGAATGAGATTACAACAGAAGCTCTTTTGGGTAAGCTCAAGTCTTATGAGCTGCTCATTAAGAACAGAGAAGAAGAGCAGAAGGATGCCTCACCAGCCACAAGAAAAGAAAAGGCAATAGCTTTCAAAGCAACTGAAGATCAGCCTGAAGACAAAGTCACAGGCAATGATGAGCTGCTTAGTCTACTGGCTAAAAGATTTTACAAGATGGCCAGGAAGGACTTCAGGAAGAGATAATACAAAGAGCATGACAAGCCAAGGTATGATAGATCAAATAATAAAGAAATTGTTTGCTTTGGTTGCAGGAAACCAGGTCACATTGTACCTGACTGTCCAGAGAACAAAAACAAGGATAGAAAGGACAAGAGAGAAAGAAGAAAAGATAAGGACTTCAAGAAGAGTAGAAATGACAAACCCTCCTCCAGCAAGAACAAACACACAAGGAAGGAATTTGTTGCTGAATCTTGGAGTGAAACAGAAGAAGAATCAGAAGCATAATCCAGCTCCAGTGATGATGAAGATGATGCTGAAGAGAAGGAGTTCTGCATGATGACAATCAATGACTCTCAACACAATTCAGATGCAGAAGAGTCAGAGTCAGACTCAGAGACTCAACTTGAAGAGGACCAGGTAATTAGTTCTTTTGATTTCAATTCTGAGGACTTTAAGTATGAATTTAAAGCACTGTGCTTAAAATTATTAAAATCTGAGAAGGAAATTATCTCCCTCAGAAATCAATTGTCTGAACACAGTTCCTTAAAATCAGAAAACCTCAAACTCTCTGAGGAGTTAGAGTGCTATAGGGAGCAGATAGCTTCACTGAAAAGTGAGCTGTCAGAGGCCAAAAAGCTTGAAGAATCCCTTAATGGGAGAAGCATCAAGCTAATGGACATCACAAGCACAGTGAACTCTAGATTTAATAGTACATTGGGCTTGGGTGCTTCATCCAGCCAACCTATAGTTCTAACAACCCCAATTAGGTTTATTTCTGATATTCAAAGGGAGTTGTAGAGGTAGCTAGGAAAAATTCTGATCTGCCTAAGAAAACCAAGTTCCAGCAGAAATCGTCGTACGGAGCTCGACGATCGCCGAACGCAGATCGACGATCTCAGGCAAAATCATCGAACTCAGGTCGATGATCTCTAATTCCGGAACTCTGCCACAGTCGACCATCGAACGGAGCTCGACGATCTGACCCAAGATCGTCGAACGTAGCTCCACGATCGTCGAACAGAGATCAGAGCTTTGGAAAATCTTTTAAGGGAAAATCAAAATCCAATCCTAGGGGTCCTTCATCCCAAAGCTTTAACCCATATACTGAATGGATAATACCTTCAAGGAGATATCATCCTGAAGGTTATAAGAGTAAACCAGGGATGTCATTTATTTCTGAGTTTAAAGGTTATCAACCTAGGCCCAAGGTAAACTGGGTCAAAAACAAGTGAATTATTTGATGTGCAGGTGAAGACCTATCCAACATCAAACCAACAATGGTATTTGGATAGTGGATGATCAAAGCACATGACAGGGAACAAGGACAACCTCACATCCTTTAAAGCCAAGCTTGGACCCAAAGTCATATTTGGTGATTCAAACTTTGGACAAACTAAAGGATATGGTGCAGTCCAGATTGGCACAGTCACATTCAAGAAGGTAGCCTATGTGGAAGGACTGAAGCACAATTTGATAAGTATCAGTCAGCTATGTGATGAAGGCTACCAGGTGACTTTCAGCAAAGCCTTATGCAAGATCAAGTCAGAGGACAACACAATTGTGCTGACAGGTAAAAGTAAAGGTAACATCTACTTAGTAGATTTTCTTTCAACAGATGTAGACATTTGCCTGTTTAATTCTGTTAGTAGGCATAATGTTTTATGACATAAGAGACTAGGACATTTAAACCTTAGAACCATTGCTAGGCTATCCAAGGACAACCTTGTTAGTGGACTACCTTCTGGCCCCTACAAGAAGGAAGGACTCTGCAGGGCTTGTCAATTAGGCAAGCACAGTATAAAGCTTAGGAGGGAAATCTTACACTTTAGTAGTTGTAGATGACTTCTCTAAATTCACATGGGTGTTCTTTCTGAGGAAGAAGTCTGATAACTTCAAGTGCATGACAGAGTTTCTCAAATGCATACAGACTGAGTTCAATACTCACATTGCCCTGATTAGAAGTGATCATGAGACAGAGTTTGATTCTCTTCTTATGCAAGAGTTCTGTCAGAGTGAAGGGATCAGGCACCCTTTCTCAGCTCGTAGAACTCCTCAACAAAATGGGGTAGCTAAAAGGAAAAATAGAACCCTTATTGAATCTGCCACTACATTGTTGTCAGATGCTCACCTTCCTCTATCTTTTTGGGCAGAGGCAGTGAACACCTCCAACTATGTGTTGAATAGAAGTTTAATACATAAACTGAAGGGCAAGACTCCCTATGAATTACTCAAAGGGAAGAAACCTAAAGTAGATTACTTTAGAATTTTTGGTTGTATTTGTTATATACATAATAATGACAAGAAGTATTTAACAAAATTTCAAGCTAAAGCTGATGAAAGAGTGTTTCTGGGATACTCCATGATCAGTAAGGCTTATAGGGTTTATAATAAATCATCTCTTTAAATTGAAGAATCTGTTCACATATCTTTTGATGAAACTAACATGTCTTTCAAGGAGAAGAACACTTCTACCATAGAACCTTTGCAGGTACATTCTCTTGCTGAAGACTTGGACAGATTACAAATCATTCAAAATGAGGAAAGCAGTGAAGATGAAGAAGACATTCAACATCATGAAGAGGAACCTCTTGAAGAGCCAGTTGTTGTACCACAAGAGAAAACAACAACACAGGTTGGTGAACAATCAACAACTCCTGTTGATTTAGTAACATCAAGAGACCATCCAATTTCCCAAGTAATTGGAGACATCTCAGCTGGTGTGCAAACTAGAAATCAGGTCAACCAAAACCTGTTGCACACTTGCTTCCTATCTCAAATTGAACCTCAATCCAATCAAGATGTAGAGCAAGATCCACACTGGATCATGACAATGTAAGAAGAGTTGCATCAATTTGAAAGAAACAAAGTTTGAGAACTAGTATCAAAGCCTAAGGATCACTCCATTGTTGGAACAAAGTGGGTGTTCAGAAACAAATTGGATGATCAAGGAGTAATTGTAAGGAACAAGGCAAGGCTAGTTGCTCAAGGGTACTCTCAAGAAGAAGGCATAGATTACGACCAGACTTTTGCACCAGTTGTAAGGTTGGAGGCTATTAGAATCTTCTTAACATATGCAACACATAAAGACTTCAAAGTATACCAGATGGATGTAAAGAGTGCATTTCTCAATGAAGACATCAAAGAATAAGTCTATGTCAGACAACCTCCAGGTTTTATCTCTCCAACCCATCCTGATTATGTTTTTAAATTGAAAAAAGCATTATATGGTCTCAAGCAAGCTCCTAGAGCATGGTATGAGACCCTAGCATGCTTTCTCCTGAAAAATGAATTTATAAGGGGTAGAGTAGACCAAACTCTTTTCATTAGAACCCATAAGTCCCATACCCTACTAGTACAGATTTATGTAGATGATATTATTTTTGGTTCTACTGATTCAAATTTGTGCAGAAGGTTTTCCAACCTAATGCATTCTAAATTTGAAATGAGTAGCATGGGTGAGCTATCCTTCTTTCTAGGATTGCAAGTCAAACAACATGTTGAAGGCATATTAATTTCTCAAACCAAGTATGCAAAAGAATTGGTTAAGAAATTTGGTATGTCTGAAGCATCTTGTATGAAAACACCTATGCCTACCAATGCTGTATTGGATGCTGATGAACATGGGAAACCTGTTGATCAGACAACATATAGAGCAATGATTGTCTCTTTACTATACCTTACAGCTAGTAGACCTGACATAATGTTTGCTACATGCATATATGCTAGATTCCAAGTGAGCCCTAGAGAGTCACACCTAACATTAGTTAAAAGGATTCTCAGGTATGTTAAAAGTTGTCCAAATCTAGGTCTCTGGTATCCAAAAGACTCAGCATTTGACTTAACTGGATTTTCTGATGCTGATTATGATGGATGCAGAATTGACAGGAAAAGCACCAGTGGAACTTGTCAGTTTCTTGGTGACAGACTTGTCTCTTGGTTTTGCAAGAAATAAACATCTGTGTCAACTTTAACTGCTGAAGCTGAATATATGGCTGCAGGTTGTTGTTGTTCACAAATCTTGTGGATTCAAAACCAACTCCTAGACTATGACTACAACTTAGAGAGATCTAAAATCTTTTGTGATAATACCAGTGCTATTTCTATAGCTCAAAATCCAGTCCTCCATAGTAGGACAAAACACATAGAAATTAGGCATCACTTCTTAAGGGATAATGTCGAGAAGAATAAAATTGAACTTTAATATATCCCAACTGATTTGCAAAGGGGAGATATTTTCACCAAACCGTTGGATGAAAAGAAACACACCTTCTTCCTAAATCAGTTAGGAATGTTAGATGGAGGAAGTCTAAAATAAGTTCCAAGACTTTGAAACTCTAAAAATTGACCAAGACTAGGCAAACATCTTAATTTTTCTAGTGTCTAGAGTGTTTCTGGTCTCTGAACTGCGCTCGACGATTTTCCCCCAGATCGTCGAATGGAGATCGACGCTTTCCGAAATCGTCGACCTGAGTTCAGCGCTTCTCAGATAGTGCTCAACTATCTCTCCAGGTCAACGATCGTCGAACGACGCTCGACGATTTTATTTTTTGAACTATCGTCGAACGGAGTTCGACGCTCTCCAATATCGTCGAACGGAGATCGACGATATTGAAGACCTTTCAGATTCCTTTAGAAGCCCCGATCGTCGAACTGAGTTCTACGATCTTTCCTTTTCTGCGTCGAACCCTAATATAAAATTCATATTTCGGCCGTCGTTCTCCTTTTGCGCTTTCAGTCTCTCTGTAAACTTTCTCTTTCCCTCCAAACATCCCTACACTTGGTTGTTTGGTTATTTATTGTTTGCAGGAAACCATGGCCGTCTCCATCGCCGTTCTAGCCACCATGAAATTTGATGCAGGATTCGATATTGATATGGACTCTTTCAGCACCAGTGATCAGGTTTTTCAAGACATTCTAGAACTGTTCAAGGAGCAAAAGCTTGCTGCTATCATGACTACCAGAATAAAACTGCATGCTGATGAAATTAAGTAGTTGGTCTATACTGCCCGCAACCAAGACCAAAATATAGTTGTTGGATCAATTTCTATAACCAAGGTACCTCTTACACATGCTATTCTGACAGAGGTTTTTCAATTAAATTCTGGAAGAGATTCTGTTGAAATGTCTGGAGAAGAGTTTTCTACCATGCTTGATAGAATGGGTCATTCTGATGCAAACCCTAGCAAGCTGCTGAAAACGAACTTAGCTGTTGAATACAGATTTTTAGCTAATGTTGTGGGAAAGGTTCTGTTGGCCAAGCACTCAGCCCATGATACCATCTCTAGGTATCAGCTGTGCTTGATGGGTGCTTTAGTGGATAAGAAACAGTTAAACTAGGGAGAGATCTTCTTTGATCTGATTAAGAAGAAGATCAATAAGAACTTTGTGAATTATGGAAGGATACTAGGGCTGTTTCTCCAAAACAGATGCCCTGCCTTGCTTGTATCAACTGGGATGCACATCAATGCCTCTAAGAGGCTCTCCTGTGCCCTCTTTGGAAAGTGTGACAGACAGATAGTGAAGCCCAGCAGGCCCTCTGCAAGCATAACTTCAGGCACAAGGACTGAAACAGTCTCTTCCCCTCAAGTCTCTGCCCCTGCAGAAGACTTGCCTGCTGCTTCTCCTCCTTCTCCTCTTATTCCATCTCCACCAGTCACCTCCACCATTCAAATTTCATCCACTATCATTATTTCCAGCCCATCTCCTACATCAATTCCATCTCCAATTCCTACACTCACAGAAGAACCATTCCATCCTCTACATCACTACACTCAACCAAATCTTGACACAACATCTCACCTCAAATCATTCAATCTGATAGATGATTCCTTCATGGATGATTCACCTTCATCCCCTCCTGATCTACCCTCTTCATCCACATCATATCAACAGCTTCTGCAAGACATCATTGCTCAACCCTCCTTCACACCTTCTATCTCCATACCACTTTCTTCCATTTCCACAATCCCCACACCTCAACCTTCCTTTCCCCCATACACCAGCTCTCCACCAACATCTCCAGTTGCTCCACCTTCATTCCCTACCTCTGCTCCAGTCCCTACTGAGTATGTAAATGTTCCAGCCTTAGCTGATAAACTGTATGAGCTGATAGCTCCCAGGCTCTCACTTCTGTTGGAGACCTCCTTGGCTCCCCTCTTCAAGTCAGTTGCAGACCTATCTGCCAGGCTATACTCCCTCTTTCCTCCTTAGGTAATCCCTTCCTTTGGGTGCCTTGATCCAGCTATCTCTGAATCTAGGTAAGGGGAGATGCCTCATGAAGATGTTAGATTGCCTGCTGCTGCCATCTCTTTAGTCCCTGCTGCTGCTGTTACTGCTGTTACTTCAACTCAAGCTCAACCTTCAACACCACCACAAGTTGCTGTTTTCCCAATGGATCTCAGATCTTTATTATCAGCTTTTGAATCAGTTTATTTCAGGTGTCTCCCAGTAAGCACTGCAGTCCAGCCATCTGAAGATCTATCTAAGGCCATTGTGCCCTTCTCAAGCTGTGATACCAGCTTAATTAGCTCCTATATAAATTACCTATATACTGCTGAGCCTTCTGTTTCCATTGATCTTACTACTGCTACTACTGCTGACAATAATGTTGCTGTTTCTGTTGCTGCTGCTGATATTGTTGATATTGCTAACAATTCTGATGATTTAATCTCTAAGGATATACATATGACAGAGGCATATGACTTTGAGCCTGCTGTCACTACTAATGTTGCCCCTGCTGATGTGTTTGTATCTGAAACTGTTTTCTCTGAATCTATTGCTGCCCTAGTTGCTGCTGTTACTACTGCTGCTGCTACAACTTCTGCCAGTACTATTTTTGCTTCTACTACTGCTGCTATAATGACTGTCACTACTGTTACCTCTACTCCAACCCAACAACAGAAAGATTATCTGAAAAAGATTGATGCTTTATATGATGAGCAAAGCTCTAAAAGTAATGAATATAGGACTGATTCTGATGATTCCTCAGCCACTATTGCAAGGAAAAGAAAAGCAAGAAGCAAGGCAATGAAAAGAGTTCCACAAGCTAAAGTGAAAGATACAAATGACATACCTTGTTATATTCTGCATGACTACCCTATAACTGAACATTGGATGCAATATTCCAAGAATCAACTAAAGGCTATGAAGAAGAAGAGGAAATATGAGAAAGGTTCCTCTCAGTTCCATCATCCTCCTCCACCTCCTCCTCCTGATGCAGGTGCAGGTGGTAGCTCTGCTGTTCATCCTTCTGCTAGAAGTCAAACCCCCTATCAGCCTCAAGGAAGATCTCAATATAGGAGAAGCCAATCCAGAGGCTCTCAATCTAGGAGAGGAAATTATTGAGGAAACCAAAGAGGACTTCAAGTCTAGTCAAAAGGCTATTTAAGGCAACATCCATACTCAAGGGAAGGACAAGCTTCATCTGACACTACTTCAGGTCCTTTTCCCTACAAACTGAAAGAATTAGTCTCATCCAGAGCTCCTCCAGATAATCCTTCCAACAGATATGAGCCTCCAGTGCCCTTTGAGGATCCAGAGAATAATCCTACTGCATGGACTGCTAGAATGAAGGAATTAGCTGCCTTGGATCTGATTAAGAAAGCTAGAGAGCAAGGCAAGGACACCTCCAGCATTTCTACTATGTCTGATCAAAGAAAGAAGGAACTTGAAAGATATGCCTCCAGCAAGTTCTTTGATTCTGAAAGATACATGGAGCTGCACCCTGAAGCTGTAGTACCAAGGCCTAAACAACAAACATCTCTAGGTGCAGCTGATGATAGAAGATCAAAGAAGGAAGCTCTTAATCCAAATAGAGAAATTATACTTATAAAGAGCTAGGAGAAAGAGAAATTCTGTAAGGTGACAATTATTCTGATTTTTGATCTGTCTGAGATATTATATCTGTGATTCTGCAATGTTGTTGCTTGTTATATTGTTGCTTTGAGTGTTGCTCTTATATTTATCCAATGTCTGTAAATAGTAATCCTAACCCAAATAGGGGGAGATTGTTGGAACACCCTATTACTTATTTGGGTCAGGATCACTATGTCTTTAGGAAACCTATTTTTGACCTCATTGTATAGATCTAAAGGTCAATTAGAATTGAGTCTAAGGGTTAGTAGTTAGGTTTGGAAGCTGCCCTCAAGACCAAGGTTTTTCAGTTTGGAGACTAAGTCATTTCGTCGAGCTCAGTACGACGAATCGTCGAACTCTAATCGACGATCGTTGAGCTCACTTCGACGGATCGTCGAACTCCTTTCGACGATCGCTGAGCTCAACTTCAACAAATCGTCGAACTCCATTCGACGATCTTCGAGCTCAGTTCGACGATCTTGACTCCAGTTTGTTTCTCAATCTCTGAGCTCAGTTCGACGATAGTTGAGCTCAGATCGACGATCTCTGTTTCTGTATAAGTCCAAATCGCTGAGCTCAGTTCGACGATAGTAGAGCTCAGTTCGACGTTTTTCTGAAGAGTTCAACGACCTTCAATATTCAAATTCAGACAGTTGAAGAGTTATTCTCAGTAATTAATTCAGAAGATTTTGTAGCCGTTTTCATTTATTCTGGAGCAAGTTTCAAGGAATTATCAAGGAATGTTTTCATTGGACTTTCCCCCAGAAGACAAAAGCAATTAAGGAAGTCATTTAATGACAGGCCAACGACTATCTTGACTATGGACAATTTCTATTCAGACAGAAAAAATAAAATACAACTTCTTCAACTTCTGTAACATCAATCCAGTAGAGAACTCTGAGAAAGAAACAAGAGAAGAACAAGAGAGAGACACACATTCTGCAACATTCATGCTCTTCAAATCTTCTTCTGCAACAACTCTCACAACCACAACCAATAAGAGAAAGAAAAAGAGTTACAGACATTCTATGTCTTAAGATTCATACAAGAACACCATCACTAAAAGAGATCAACCATCTAAAATCTTCAGATCTCTTTTGATTCAAGTGTTCAAGGCTATCAACATTCAAGACTCCAGACACCTCACATTTCAGCTATTGCTGAAATCATCATTTGCTGGAGATCAATTTCTGAAGGCCTATCACCCTACTGTAAAGCTTCAATTCCTAAACAACTATAGATCTCAGGGGGAGCTTTGACAACATCAATATCCACATAGTCTTCTCAGCTGCTTTGAGAAAGAGAAGACTTCCATCACTCTCTCATCCCCACCTCTGTAAAGGGTTTTTCAAACTCCCTTCAAAAGTTTGTGTGTGGTTTTTGAGCACCTTATCAAAAGCTCATTGGTGGCAAGACATCTGATCAAAAAATCTGGTTTGGTTTTTGAGCACCTTATCAAAAGCTCATTGGTGCCCAGGACACCTGATCAACTCATCCTGCAGTGGATTCCTACCTAGGGTGGTAGAAGAGTGGATGTACCCAGGTTGATTGGGGAACCACTATAGCTCCTTGTGTCTTCTGATTGCTTGTTTTTATTTTTGTTTCTGGCTGTGATTGTTTTGTGACTAGGTTTCTCTGTGATTAGATAGTTTCTGTGGTTAGATTTATTATTTGCTTCCCTGTTCACATTAGAATACAACAACTGTTGTAAAAAGTGTTAATAATGCACCATACTCTATTCACCCCCCTCTAGAGTATATCAGATCTAACTCACACTTTCAAATTCCCTCTTCAGCCTTAGCTTCAAACTTTCTAATATATTTTTTGTTGTTATTATGTATATAGCATATACAACCAAATACTTTAAAATAGGTGATTTTAGGTTTCTTCCCTTTAAGTAATTCGTAGGGAGTCATATTCTTTAGTTTATGTATTAAACTTCTATTCAGGACATAATATGCCGTGCTTACAGCCTCTGCCCAAAAGTATAGGGGCATGTAAGCATCTCCAAGTAATGTTCTTGCAACTTCAATTAGGCTCCTATTTTTCCTTTCAGCTACCCCATTTTGTTGGGGAGTTCTAGGAGCTGAGAAGTAGTGCCTGATACCTTCTTTCTCATACAACTCAATCTTAAGAAGAGACTCAAACTCTGTACGATGATCACTTCTGATCAATGCAACATGTGTAGAGTACTCAATCTGTATGGTCCTGAGAAAATCTATAAGAACTTTAAAGGTATCTGACTTAGATCTCAGAAAGAACACCCAAGTGAACCTTGAGAAGTCATCTATGTAACACCCCCTATCCGTCGTATAGCATATAGCAGTAGGTCCGGTCGGGGCCCGATGCCATATACCACAAACAGACCGGGTGGTTACTCAATGGAAACCATCCAACCAATCCAACGTCCTACACAGAGCATTCTAGCGGAAGCAATTTTATTAGTTACAAAAATAAAGAACCCAACACTAGCATGAATGTCCACTAATACGCCAAAAGGAATGAAGTACAAATACACAAGTACAGGCCTTATGGCCTTACAATTATTTTCCTCAAATTACATGTCTTCAAACCTCGGCAGGTAGGCCGGCCATACATGAATAAAAGAAAACACTCAAAATTAGGCCTTCGAGGGCCGACTCAGCAACTTGGGCTTTAGCCCACTATTTACCGCTCGGCTCCGCAGCACCTGCAAGCACAATCCACCGTAACGGTGGCAAACCAAAGCAACGGTCAGCAATGCTGACCAAATTATAACGATCCCGCCCCCAATTCGGGGCGGCGATGCTCCTTCCATGCATTTTATTAGCATAACCAAGCAGTATATATACATACATTGCATCACAGTCGTTGGCACGCACGGCCACACGCCCCGTGCACTCATGGCACATTCTCGGTGAATCGGTCAATGTCACGTCAATTTAAGCCATAGACGCCCCGGTCTCACCACCGCCACTTTGACGACCAAACTATGAGCATTTGTCTTCCCGGTATGGGTCACGTCAATTTAAGCCACAGACCGCCGAAGACCCTCATCTATGCCAACAGCTCACACCGAACGACATAGAATGGGTATGGTTCCGCCTAACCCGTGCTCACATCGCAATGACAATTTAAGCCATATGTGCGGGTCAAACTTCTCCCGAGTCTCGTTTCCGTCACACAATTCAAATAACCCAGTTATGTTCAAGTTGGCTACCAGGCCACCGTGTTGGCAGAATCACGTATCTGCCCAGTTTTCTGGGTGCACCTTGGAGTTAATCTCCAAGGCTCCATGCTGCAATCTACCACATAGAAAACTCGAAAAACAACCAATCTCACGGAGTCTTCTCCGGCCATTTATGCAATGTAACATCACCGATCCAGACCAACTTGTCCGGGTAGGCTTCACACATCATGCCTATATCCGTTCTCGGTTACAGACTCTACATGTACACAACGGGGACTATTCATGTCTACCTGAAGGAATGCCTCAAACTCACCGCAAACTCGCTAGAGCGGGCTTCCCTATGCAAAAGAAGTAGAGCTTCACATGCTCAAGTAGATAATCGTTAACCTAGCGTTCTTCCTTGGAGCCATGGAAATGTAAGCGGATGAAAAGCACCGCACTATCCTTGCCTCCGTGGATCCGAAGTCGGTTCGCGATTTGGAGCTCCGAAGCTCCGCCGGTGACCGGATCCAGACTTCTTCTTCCTCCTTTGCTCTCCCCTCTCTCTTGACTTAGAAAAAGAACCACTCAAGTGAAATGAGGTTTTCAAAGGCCCAATCCCGGGTATATCCCGGTAGGAACTGTTGGGTACATTGAAAAATGTGTACCAGATTTGAGGAAGCCTCACCCTACTCAATGATATGCATCAAGGTATATTTGATGTGTTTTTGAGTTTATATGTGCAGGTTAAGTAATTGCAGGATTGCACAAAAAAAATCTAAGTCCATGTGTCGACACCTAGAGAAGCAGTGTTGACACTAATGAAGACTTGTGTCGACACTGGAGAAAAGCTGTGTAGACACTTGGAGTAAATTGTGTCGACACCCGGAAAGGCAGAGTCGACACCAGAAGAAATGTGTCGACACATAAAGGCAATGTCGACACACTGTGAAGAATAGTCGACATAAATCGTGTCGACACTTAGAGGCAGTGTTGACACCCAGAGATGCTTAGTTGACATCAATTATATCGACACCAGGAGGCTGTGTCGACACACTGAAGGCATTGTCGACATCAACTGTGTCGACACACAGGACTTGTGTCGACACACAACAAGTTTCAACACAGTTAAAAGTAATGAAGTACTTGTGTCGACACAATGGAGATGTGTCGACACACAGCAAGTCTCAGCAAAGTTAAAATAAAGAAGTGTTTGTGTCGACACACTCAATCAGTGTCGACACATTCTAAAGAAGCTGTGTCGAGAAGCTGTTACAACAACACAAGGAATTATGTTGACACCACCAAGGCTAGTGTCGACACTTAGTCCACTTGTGTCGAAACTTATTCTATTTGTGTCGACACATATTGAAGTTCAGTCTCGACACTTCCAGACAGAGACAGTGATTTCAAGAAGTGACTGGATGACTTGACAGCTGTCATTTCTAACCGGTCAACTACTACTGTCAAAGCTGTCAGAAGGTTGTTAGAAACCGGATCAGCCGGTTACCATGGAGAAGACTATATAAAGGCTTTCTCCTTCAACAGAAAGAGATGATCAATCATTTAAGAATACAGATTCTGAACAATACAGTTAGAAGTAATTATACAGAAGATTTTCGACAGAAGATCTAGAAGAAGTTGTAGAGAGAGAGCTCTAACTAAGTAGAGCAGTTGCTGAACCAAGCTGCAAAGAAAGATTTAGATTGAGATCTGAATCTTAAGTCAGAAGCTGATTGAAGATCAACTTCACAGAAGATTCAACCCTACTGAGTTCAGATTCAAGAAGCTTTGAAGAAAGCTAAGAGAGGTTGATCTCTGCCATCAAGTTCTTCCAAGAACTGTTCAAGAAGCCATCCATCCCTTCTCTCTCTTTCATGGTGGTGGTCATAGACTTTGTTTAATCAAATTTCTGTAAGATCTATTATAGATCTGAGCTCTAAGCCTATTTTATAAAGGCTGAGTATAAGAGATATAGATCTCTGAGTGTAGGTCTTGTTGAAGACTAAGTGGTAGGGCTTTGTGCCTGAGTTATAGGAGACTGTGTTCTCTGAGTGTAGGCCTTGGTGAAGGCTGAGGTAGGGCTGTTTGCCTGAGTTGTAGGAGTGGGGACACTCTGAGTTGTAGGAACCTGGTTTGGGTTCTGAGCTGCTGTAAGATCTGAGGATCTGAGGTGAAGTGCAAAAGTTAGGCCGAATCTAGTACACTGCTAGATAGGCAAAGGGGGAAAGTGGATGTACCCAAACCTTGCGGAACCTCTATAAATACTGTATGCACTCTGTGAATGATTGGTTCTGTGATTGCTATGCTGATAGCTGTAGAATTTGCAATTGCTGTTTAAATTTCAGAACAGATTGTCTGCTTTTAAAGCAAAAGAAAAATTACACCTATTCACCCCCCTCTAGGTGTTTAGTCACTAATTCTTTCAAGTGGTATCAGAGGGAGGTTCGTCAAAGAAGGACGTAACAGTTAGAGTGAGATCCTTAAGACAGATTTAAGAATCAAGAAAGAATCAAGAAAATGGGTTCAGGTGAAAATCACAAGGAACTAGGTTCAATGAAACTACCCATATGCAGAAAGGAAATATTTGGTATCTGGAAAGAAAGGGTCAGGCTGTTTATGGAGGCCTTTGATCCAAGGATCTATATTACAGTCAAAGAAGGTCCTTATGTCCCAATGAAGATTTCAATTCTGGATGATAACCAAAGAATACCCAAAGATTATCCAGAGATGACCAAGGATGAGATCATCTTGGCCACTATGGATAAGAGAGCCCAGAATATCATAGTGAGTGCCATTGATGATGCAACCTTTCAGAATTTGATTCACTGCAAGACTTCAAAGGAAATGTGGGATACTGTTGGGTATTGTATCCACAATGTACCTGATTTGAAGAAGCCCCTGAACAAGCTAAGGTAAATAGGCAATGTTTTTGACAAAATATTTCAAGTTGTGCTTGCAGTTTTTCCACGCTAAGTGCACACCAATGTCAGGGTGCAGTAGGTCAATATACACGGGTCTGCACGACGTAATCCATCGTTGAGCAGATCAGTGTGTTGCCCTACGTGTACTCTCTCTATTGGAGTGTACTTAATTTCAAGTACAGGGCTGTGTTAAGGCAAGAGCAGACAAGGAGCAAGGATGGGTCAAGGAGCACCTCATGGGTGGAGAGACGAAAAATCGTCCAAGTGTAAATCGACGAGAATCACCAAGTGATTCTCGCCGATTCGGCGAGAATCACTTGTGATTCTCGCCGATTCGTTGAGAATCATTGGTTGATTCTCGCCGACTCTATCCAGCTACTTCAAAGCGGCGCTAAGTAATATTCGTCGAGAATCACTACTGATTCTCGCTGAATCCCTCGTTGAGTAGATCAGGGCCAAGTAATATTTGTCGAGAATCATCAAGTGATTCAGCGAGAATCACTAGTGATTCTCGCCGAATCGTCGAGAATCACTGGCTGATTCTCGCCGATTCGGCGGGAATCTTCTTCGATTCTCGCCGATTTTGCCTTAGACGATTTTCTGGAAACCCCTGAACCGGATTCTGTCGCTGGCACTATTTTGAACCGGATTTAGGGTTTCTTCTTGTGGGACCCACAACGGTCATCTTGAAGTTGTCTACAGTATAAATACAGGCATATTTTTGAATAGTGAACATACAGAGAAATAGACGAAAAATCGAGCAGCCGACTTTGACCTAGAATCGCGAAACAGCTCCGCCGCCGTCGCCGCTCGTGCAAGTCGATCGCCGGTCGTTTGATCGTGGTTCCCTCCAGATCTCCCGGCGATAGAAGCTTAGCCAAGCTTAGCGTCTCACGTGTCTAACCGGAGATCTTTTGTCTCTTGATTTGTAGATCGGGAAAATCTTCCCCATCCGAATCGATCAAGACGATTGATCCTAGTGTGACCGTTGGTAGATCTAGCTAGCTTCGCTACGAAATTTGGATCTCCAAAGTACAACAGCCGCACATCGTTGTCGTCGCCGATCCCGTGAACCTAGCCGCCGCCGGTTCCGGGGAGATTCTCTCCAAGAGAGATCTAGGGTTGTGGACTCTTCGTGGACTTCAAAAACACGTCGTCAACGAAGAGGGACACCTTAGTCTCCAAACGTAGTTTGTATCTCTTGTACATTCTAGTTTTACTTTTGTTGTAAAGGAACGTTGGTTCCTAGTTGTAAGGGTTGGGTGCAACCCGTGTTGTGGGAGTGTTGACTTCTACGTGTGGAAGGGTTCCTTCCGATAGTGCAAGGATTGGATTTCAATCTTGTTGGAGAAGTGACCGAGTCGTCCCTGGTTGGGAGATAGGTCGAAGGGGGAAAGTGGATGTACCCAAATCGGGGAACCACTATAAATAGCTTGTGTACTCTTTTGTGCTGCGTTGTTTTATTTTCGTGTGCAGGTACAATTTAAATTCCGCAAAAACGCTGCACGTCACCTATTCCCCCCCATAAGTGAAGATAGTTGACACTAGGTGGACTTTCAGATACTTTGATAGTCTATATGGAAGGGTCTGAAGAAGTAAGACAAGACAGAAAATCCATGCTAAACCAAGAATATGAAAGTTTCAGACAAGGGAAGTCTGGCAGCATAACTGAGTGTTACAAAAAGTTCTATTGGATAGTGAATGAGTTGATGTCCTATGGAAGAATCTTCAGCACATATGAGCTGAATGATAAATTTCTGAGATCTCTGACCAAAGATTGGGACACTAAGATTTGTGTCATTAGAGAAGTGGCCAAACTTGCAGAAATTTCTCCTCCAACCTTGTTTGGAAAGTTAATATCTTATGAGATGCAACTAATGGCTAGGAAAGAGGAAGAGAAGAGTACAAAAGGTGAGCATAGAGAAAAATCTGTGGCCTTTAAGGTTGAAGCCCCTAAGAAAAATAGGAGGATGTCTCCATCACCACCTAAGATTGTTGCTGAAACTGCTTCAGAAGATTCAGACAACCAGAATTCAGACAGCAGTGACTCTGATGAAGATTTTGCTGCCTTCACAAGATAGTTTCAGAGATTTCTGAAGAAGAGGCAGTGGAAGTCTAAGCCTTCCACATCTAAGCCTAAGGATGATTACTATCAAAAGAGAAAGTCATCCAGGAAAGACAGGAGCAAGTCTAAGCCAAACAAGTCTACAACATCAAAGATTATTTGCTACTGTTGTAACAAGCCTGGACATGTAGTGGACGAATGTCTAGATAAAAGAAAAGAGACTGCAGATAAGAAGAAGAGTTAACACCAGAGCAAGAAGGAGAAATCCTTTGTTGCTAAGAATGAGAAGACCTTGTCAGATCAGTCATCATCAGAATCAGAATCTGAAGGAGAGGCTTACATTGGTCTATTTATTGCAGATGAAGAAGAAGAGTTCCTGCAAGTATTGAACTCTATATATGAACAAGAAGACTATCAAAGCAATGGACCGATGGTTGTATCAGAAGAGAATAAGTGCCAGGATCAGCCTGGTCCCAATAAGGTACAATGTCTTTTAGATTGCAATACTGAGTCAGAGTCAGCAACATCTGCATCAAGTGATGTAGATGGGTCTGAGTCTGAAGGTGATATTCATCAGTTGATAGATGAATATAGAGATTTATTGCAGGCACTTAAGAAGAGCAAAAATCTGGCCAAATCAGTGACTAAGGAAATTGCTGATCTTAAGATGGCTGCATCTGATTCAGAAAAATTGCTGGATCAAAAATTGAATGAGATTGCCAGATTGAAAAACATAATTGTTATTCAAATGGGCACAATCACATTCAAGAATGATCAGATTAGAAATCTGGAAGTTAGACTTCAAAAAGAAAAATAGATAGTGGCTAGCTTTTCTAAACCTAAATCTGTTTTACCATTGATTGATGAGTTTGTACCTCAAAAGGGTAAGGCTGGATTAGGGTTTAAAAAACCTGCCTGGACTGCTAGGTCCAAATCTAAGGGCAAAGACCCAACACAAAACCAGAACCCTGCTGTAGATAATTCAGCTAGGGTTGTACCTAAACAAAAGTACAACAAGTTTGAGTGCTGGTATTGTGGCAAGGTAAGCCACTTTCTAGTGTCAAGGAGAGTATCAATCTGCCTTCTAGAAGAGCTACAGGTAGATTTGTTAAAGTACAGACTGACTTGCACGAAGGACCCAAACGTTATTTGGGTTCTAAGGTTAAGTAATCTGTGTTGCAGGTGAGTCCAAGTTGTCATGCCCCAATATGGTACTTGGACAGTGGATGTTCCAGGCACATGATTGGAATAAGGGAGTTGCTGAAGGACTACAAACCTATCATGGATTTCCCTAAAGTTACCTCTGGTGGTTCAGAAAAAGGAATCATCAAAGGCTTTGGTAACATTTCCAGTAACCAGATTACTATCACTCAAGTGGCCTATGTGAAGGGTTTGAAACATAGCCTGATTAGTATAAGTCAGCTGAGTGATTTAGGATATGACATCTCATTTGTCAAGAATGGTTGTCATATCAAAAGGTCAAGTGATCAAAAGATCATTTTGACAGGATATAGGAAGAGAAATGTTTATTGTCTTAACTTTGAGTGTGAGAATAATGCTTCTCCCATTTGTCTTGTAGCTGATGAGAGAGTCTCACATTGTGTTTAATGGTACAAGAGGCTGGCTCATCTTAACTATAAGACTATTGGCAATCTCTTTAGCAAAGAGTTAGTGAGGAATGGTCCTCAAGTTAAGTGTATTACAGATGAGATATGCTCAGCTTGTCAAAAAGGCAAGCAGACCAAATCCACCTTTCATATACTTGAAAACAAGGATTCAGTGAGGTGTCTATACCTCTTGCATATGGACCTATTTGATCCTATGCCAGTTCATAGTCTAGGTAGTAAAGTTTACACATTTGTGGTTGTAGATGACTATTCTAGATATTTCTGGGTGTTCTTTCTAAGACAAAAATCTGAAACCCCAACTGTCTTATATAGTTTGTTAAATAAATTCAGAATGAGTTGAACAGTACATTGGTCAAAATCAGAAGTGATCATGGTACTGAATTTCAGTCTGAAAGTATGACAAAACTGTGTGAAGAATTTGAGATATTTCAAGAATTTTCCTCACCTAGAACACCTCAGCAAAATGGTATTGCTGAAAGGAAGAATAAAACATTAATAGAGGCTGGTAGAACTTTATTGAGTGACACTTCTCTCCCAGAATATTTCTGGGTTGAGGAAGTAAACACTGCATGTCATGTGATCAATAGAGCTACTATCACCAAGTGCCACAAAAAGACTCCCTATGAGATTGTGAAGGGAAGAATACCAAATTTATCCTATTTTAGGATCTTTGGTTGCAAGTGCTATATACTTAACAATGACAAGTCTTATTTAACCAAGTTTGCTGCCAAATCCCAAGAGGGGATATTTGTTGGGTACAGCAACAATAGTAAGGCTTATAGGGTCTATAACTTGATTACTCAAGTTGTAGAAGAGTCTGTACATATTGTATTTGATGAAACAAGACTGATTAACTGTGAGTTGCCAAGTAGTGCTTGCAGTTCTACAAGTTTAAAAGAGAGGATGGACAAGCTTACCATTATAGAAGATTCTACTGCAACTCAGCAAGTGGAAAATGGTGGCTGCTGTGTAGGGGGAGTACAAGACTCTCTAGATTGTGAAGAATACCAAGAGGTGCAGCTAAATGAAGAGGCTAGAGGTGTTCAACCAGAAGTTAGACTATCACCAGCTAATAGACACTTAAAGGATCATCCAACAAATCAGATAATTGGTGATACAAGACAAGGAGTGCAAAAAAGAAGCAGGAATCTGAGCACAGTTCTTTACTCCAGTTTCCTATCACAAGTAGAACCCAAGAAATTTGAAGATGCAATTCTAGACCCACATTGGATTGATGTCATGAAAGAGGAGCTGAATCAGTTCAAAAGATGCAAGGTCTGGAAGCTAGTTCCTAAACCAAAAGACCACAACATTATTGGAACAAAGTGGATCTTTAGGAACAAATTGGATGAAAATGGGATCATTGTAAAGAATAAAGCAAGACTTATTGCAAAAGGATATAGGCAGGAAGAAGGTATTTACTTTGATCAAACCTTTGCTCCAGTAGCAAGAATGGAAGCTATCAGAATGTTCCTTGCTTATGAAACATATCAAGGGTTCAAGGTATTCCAAATGGATGTTAAGTCAGCTTTCCTAAATGGAGATCTAAAGGAAGAAGTCTATGTAGAGCAACTCTCAGGTTTTGTTGATCCTCTCAAACCTGATTATGTTTATAGACTTAGGAAAGCATTGTATGGGTTAAAACAAGCCCCAAGGGCTTGGTATGAAATCCTGTCTAGTTTCCTCATTGAGAACAAATTCTCAAGGGGGAAAATAGACAAGACTCTATTCCTTAGGGAATCCAAAGGAAAGATTATCCTAGTCCAAATATATGTAAATGACATAATATTTGGGTCTACTGAAAGTAATCTTTGCAGAAAGTTTGCAAAACTTATGCAAGGAAAATTTGAAATGAGCAGTATGGGGGAACTTAAGTTCTTCTTGGGTCTTCAAGTTAGACAGACTGAAGATGGCATGTCCATATGCCAGTCTAAGTTCACCCTAGAGTTAATAAAGAAGTATGGTATGGAATCATACACTACCATGAAAACTCCTATGGGGTCAAGTATGTCTCAAAGCAAAGATGATGCAGGGAAACCTGCAGATGAAACTTTGTATAGAGGGATAGTTGGCTCCCTTTTGTATTTGACTGCAAGTAGACCAGATATCATGTATGCTACATGTGTCTGTGCTAGGTACCAAGCATGCCCTAAATAATCTCATCTGAATGCAGTAAAAAGGATTTTGAGATATCTTAAGGGCACACCTTATCTAGGCCTTTGGTATCCTAGGAATAGAGATTTTCTACTGACAGGCTATTCAGATGCAGATTTTGCAGGTTGCAAAGAAGATAGAAAGAGTACTACAGTAACCTGTCAATTTCTAGGGGGAAGACTAGTGTCTTGGAGTAGTAAGAAGCAGATCAGTGTGGCAATCTCCGCAACTGAGTCAGAATATGTTGCTGCAGGAAGCTGCTGTGCACAACTTTTATAGATTCAACATCAGTCAGTAGACTATGATATTCAAGTAAGTAGAACACCTTTGCTTTGTGATTCTACAAGTGTAATTTCTATAGCTAATAATCCTATCTCACATAGTAGGACTAAGCATATAGAAATTAATACCATTTTCTTAGAGAACATGTAGAGAAAGAGGACATTTCCCTAGAATTTGTTAAAACAAATAATCAGATTGCTAATATGTTTACTAAGCCTCTTGATGAAACTAAATTCAATAAGTTTAAAATTGAATTAGGAATGTTGAACTTAGAATAGTTTAATAAAATTGGCTAAGTAAAATGGTGTCGACACAAGAAGTTATCTGTGTCGACACATAGAAGTGGTGTCGACATTCCAAAGAAATAATGTCGACACATCTAGAAAGTCTATGTCGACACTTCAGAGAATTAGTGTCGACATATCCAGAGTAGGTGTCGACACATCCAGAAGTGGTGTCGACACTTAGGTTCAATATAGATTTCGTCGAGTAGAGTTTCGACTAATCGTCGAGCGCAGATGTATAAGTGTCGACACATATATTCTGTCGACTATATTAGTGTCGACACATAGTAGTCAACACCATTGTCGAGACTTAAGGAGTAAGTGTCGACACTTTTCAACAGTGTCGACACATTTAGAGTATTTTGACGCGCCTTTTCACCTTCGTTTTTAGAAAGGTATAAATAGGTCTTCACCATTATTTGTCGACACATTCTCAATAGTTTCGAGACCAAAACTTTGTGTCAACATATCTCTCATCTAAATTCAAGATTTCTCTAAACCCTAATGGTACCAAAGCTCGAGGAGAACGTCAATGAGGGATATGAGCTAGTTCGCAATGCATTTGACCATGCAAAACAAGAAATTAAGGATGTTGTAGCCCTAATTACTGAGAGTGGGTTGGAAGTTCTAGTTTCAGAACCAACCAAGATTTGGAAGAAGGAAGTACTCGAATTATTTGGTGCAGCTACCCTCGATGAGACTGGACTCAAGATTAAATTCATAGTCCATGGAGTAAAAGTAAAACTCACTCAGAAGAGTCTAAGAAAAGTTCTACATCTACCAAGAACTAAAGAAGAGAAAGATTTACCTACATCTAAGACTAGAGATGCACTGCAATGGTGTGGACTAGATTCAATCATGAAGATTGGCTCCGTTTTTAACAGAAAAGACATGAATATGCAAGGAAAGTTCTTATCTGAAGTAGTAGGAAAGGTGATTCTGTGCAAGCCAGGTGGGCATGATAGGGTATCAGCTCACATGTTCAGCTTAATGACAAGAATTCTCTTTAAGATAAAAACTGATTGGTCAGCAGTGATGTTTGAAAAGATAAAAGAAAGTCTGAAGAAGCCTAATCTGGGTAGGATAATGAGCTTGTACTTAGCTGGAACAATTCCAAAAGTCATGAACCAAGCTGTTGGTTCTAAAATTAACCATATGATAAGGATGGATATCAGAATTATCTCAAGATGGGATAGGGTGTTAACTAAGGACATGCCTACTCCAGAGAAGGAAACACATCCACAGAAGAAGAAGAAGAAGAAAGTCATTATGTCTCCTGAATCATCCAGTAACTCAGAGGAGCAAGTAGTTTTCAGTTCTAATGAGGAAGAAGCTGATAATACTGGAAGGTCCCCAGTAAGGAATGGAGATGCACAGAGGCAGGGGAGCAACCTTCTGCTAGCCCCATCAACCTGGATACACTCCAGGGGGGAGCCTCAACATATGGAAGAGCCAACTCACTTAGACAGTGAAATGGCAACTCAAACAATCCTTGAGGTAATACATGAAGTTAATCAATCAATTTTCCATATTGAGGATGAAGTATTAACTGAATCTTTAATTAATGTTGATCAGCAAACTCAGTTAAATAGTCAACCAAACGATGTTATCATGGTAGATACATCAGTTGCTGATAATGCTCCTGAGATAAGAGAATCTCCAGTCCCTACTCAACAGGAGTTTACACTAGAAGAGCTGTTTCCTGATATTGAGGGGGAACATGCTGGTTTTGAAGGGGAGAAGACTGCTTTTGAGGGAGAGCAAGCACATCTTGAGGGGGAGCATGTAAAATCTCAGGGTAAGACTGCAAGAAATGAGGAGGAGCAAATTAGAATTGTGAATGAGGAGCAAAGGACTCAAGGGGAGCTCAGAAATACTGCACAGGACTTGCCATCTAGTCCAAAGAATAGAGTTGATATTGCCAGTACCTCTGATTCTGAGAATGCAGCTGAGGTTCAGGCTAAGAAGAGGAAGCTCATGTTCTTCAAAAGAAGAAGCCAGAGCTACAAGAAAGCATTACAAACTGTGTCTCCACAGCCTACCCCAACAGTTGATTATAGTTCTTTGTTAGTATCCATGCAAGTGAAGTTGGATGAGCAAAGGGTAGCAATGGAGAAGTATATAGATGAAACTCACAAAGATCTCTAATTCTCCTTGGCTACAGATATAAAATCTATAAGATTTGAGGTGAATCAAAATAAGAAGGAAATGACACACTGTTTCCACAAAGGGGGCAATGCAGTGGTTTACCTAGCCACTCACCAAGAGAAAATCAAAACACAAGTGGATGATATAGCAGTTAAGCAGGGCTATGTCTTAGAAAATCAATTAAGGATGAATGAAAACTTGACTGAATCACATAATGTGATTGTCACTGAGATGAAAAATATTGCTACTGCACAGTCTGCAGCAAGGGCTACAGCCAAAGCAGAATTTGATAAACAATTACAAGAAGGAATTGCTGCTGTAAAGACTGCTATTGAGGATTCTGAAAAAAATATTACTGCAAAGCTACAAAAACTGAAGCCTTTCTATAAAGATGGTGTTAATTATCTTAATGCCCAAATTAGATTTCAGAAAGATGATCTCAGGGATCATATTGAAAGAGAAGTCATAAAGGGGGAGAAAGTACTAGTCAAAGCTGGATCTGACCATGCTAAATGGATTTCCAATAGCATCAGATCCACACTTGGATATCCACCCCTGTATGATGATGACAATGTAGCTGAATCTGGAATGAATCCTGCATATTTTGTAGGAGAACAAGCTGAAGTTGCTCAGGTGATCTATCCTCCTGTAGATTTTGACATGATTCATCAAGAAGTACAATCTATGTACAACCCTCATGAGGGTAATAAGAATATTATTCTAGAAAAAGTAGATAAGCCAATGCCTGAGAAAGTAGATAAGCCAATGCCTGAGGAAGTTTTGTCCAAAGAGCAAGAAACTCTTTTGTCCAAGAAGAGATTTAGAGAACAGGCTGAATTAAAGCCAGATTTTGAGCAGTGGAGCCCAACTTTTAGAAATATTATACTGACTGCTTGGAAAGCTGCAAAGGATAATACCCTCGAGAGGGGCAAATGGTACTCTGAACAAGAGTGGAGAAAGCATGAAGCCAGACAAGAGGCTATTGTACAGTATAGAAGGAAGGCAAAACTTAGGAAGCTACCTCCTAATGCACAGGAGCCTAGCAAATATTTCCCAAAGCCTTATCATTATTTTGAAAGACAAAAGATAAGGGCTGAAGAGCTGAAAAGGAAAGATCTAAAGGGCAAGAAGCCTGCTGATGACTCTGATGTTCCTGTGCAAGCCAAGATTCAATCAGGCAAGGACATTGTCATTAAGGAGCCAGAGCAGCCTTAGAATACACTTACTTGAGTTTACATTTTGTAATCTTTAGTGTTAAACATCTATGTAAACTTTTGTTCATGAAACTATTGGAAGTTGTAACAAAACAATGTTTAATGTTCAATCTGTTACATTATTATTCTGTGAAGATTATTTATACATGTTTTGTTTAGTATTTACCCTATCTTATAATATTATTATACATCAAAATGTGTATTTGTTGGTAATGGTGTGTATCATTGACTAAGGGTTATGACTTCTCCAAATAGGGAGAGATTGTTGGGTACATTGGAAAATGTATACCAGATTTGAAGAAGCCTCACCCTACTCAATGATATGCATCAAGGTGTATTTGATGTGTTTTTGAGTTTATATGTGCAGGTTAAGTAATTGTAGGATTGCACAAAACAATCTAAGTCCATGTGTCGACACCTAGAGAAGCAGTGTCGACACTTATGAAGACTTGTGTCGACACTGGAGAAAAGTTTTGTCGACACTTGGAGTAAATTGTGTCGACACCAGGAAAGGCAGAGTCGAGACCAGAAGAAATGTGTCGACACATACAGGTAGTGTCGACACACTGTGAAGAATAGTCGACATAAATTGTGTCGACACTTAGAGGCAGTGTCGACACCCAGAGAAGCTTAGTCGACATCAATTGTGTCGACACCAGGAGGCTGTGTCGACACACTGAAGGCATTGTCGACATCAACTATGCTGACACACAGGACTTGTGTCGACACACAGCGAGTTTCAACACAGTTAAAAGTAAAGAAGTACTTGTGTCGACACAATGGAGATGTGTCGACATACAACAAGTCTCAGCAAAGTTAAAATAAAGAAGTGTTTGTGTCAACACACTCAATCAGTGTCGACACATTCTAAAGAAGCAGTGTCGAGAAGCTGTTACAATAACACGAGGAATTGTGTCGACACCACCAAGGCTCGTGTCGACACTTAGTACACTTGTGTCGACACTTAGTCTATTTGTGTCGACACATATTGAAGTTCAGTCTCGACACTTCTAGACAGAGACAGTGATTTCAAGAAGTGACTGGATGACTTGACAGCTGCCATTTCTAACCGGTCAACTACTATTGTCAAAGTTGTCAGAAGGTTGTTAGAAACCAGATCAGCCGGTTACCATGAAGGAAGACTATATAAAGGCTTTCTCCTTCAACAGAAAGAGATGATCAATCATTGAAGAATAGATATTCTGATCAATACAGTTAGAAGTAATTATACAGAAGATTTTCGACATAAGATCTAGAAGAAGTTGGTGAGAGAGAGCTCCAACTAAGTAGAGCAGTTGCTGAACCAGGCTGCAAAGAAAGATTTAGATTGAGACCTGAATCTTATTTCAGAAGCTAATTGAAGATCAACTTCACAGAAGATTCAACCCTACTGAGTTCAGATTCAAGAAGCTTTGAAGAAAGCTAAGAGAGGTTGATCTCTACCATCAAGTTCTTCCAAGAACTGTTCAAGAAGCCATCCATCCCTTCTCTCTCTTTCAGGGTGGTGGTCATAGACTTTGTTTAATCAAATTTCTGTAAGATCTATTATAGATCTGAGATGTAAGCCTATTTTATAAAGGCTGAGTGTAAGAGAAATAGATCTCTGAGTGTAGGTCTTGTTGAAGACTGAGTGGTAGGGCTTTGTGCCTGAGTTGTAGGAGACCGTGTTCTCTGAGTGTAGGCCTTGGTGAAGGCTGAGGTAGGGCTATTTGCTGAGTTGTAGGAGTGGGGACACTCTGAGTTGTAGGAACCTGGTTTGGGTTCTGAGCTGCTGTAAGATCTGAGGATCTGAGGTGAAGTGCAGAAGTTAGGCTGAATCTAGTACACTACTAGATAGGCGAAGGGGGAAAGTGGATGTACCCAAACCTTGGGGAACCACTATAAATACTGTGTGCACTCTATGAATGATTGGTTCTGTGATTGCTGTGCTGATAGCTGTAGAATTTGAAATTGATGTTTAAATTTCAGAACAGATTGTCTACCTTTAAAGCAAAAGAAAAATTACACCTATTCACCCCCCTCTAGGTGTTTAGGCACTAATTCTTTCAGGAACAACCCCCAACCGTCGAATCCCAAAATAAGCAAACGAATGGCTACAATTCGTAGCTGAAAAGTAAAACCTGGGCCGAACACGGCCTGCGACACACCCGTGTCCAGGGCCGTGTCCCTCATTCGCCGTCAAAATCAACATGTTACAAAAATTATACGGGTCCTGACACGCCCGTGTTTAACCTGACACACCTGTGTTCAAACGGACACGACCGTGTGGTTGGCAGTGTGCCCCCATCGACACAGCCCCGAAAACAACCCGAGACTCACACGGGTCTTGGACACGCCCGTGTCCTATTTGACACGCCCGTGTCAAACCCGAACACGCCTGGGCTCCAGGCCGTGTTCAATGTCTCGACACTTCGTCGAGCGCAGTTTGTTGACCACCAGACACGGCCTTGGACATGCCCGTGTCCTAGGCCGTGTTCCGTGTCTCGACACATCGTCGAGCAAAAATCGTCGACTTCCCTGGCAGATCGTCGACACGAGCTCGACACGCCCTGAGATACGCCCGTGTCTCAGGCCGTGTTCGCTACTCGACGATCGTCGACTCCAAAAATTCGTCGCCTCACGGCCAAATCGTCGACTGGAGCCTGACACGCCCTGGGACATGCCCGTGTCCCAGGCCGTGTGCCCCTGCCAAATTCCATATTTGGCCCAAAACGCCTCCTGTCGCTCTTTTGTGTTTCGGGGCGTTACAACTCTCCCCCTCTTAAAAGAATTTCGTCCTCGAAATTCCATAAAGGAAGAAACATAAAACTTAAAGGATACCTGAGTGAAACAACACTGGGTACTCCTCATGCATAGTCTGCTCTCTCTCCCAAGAGAGCTCCTCTCGACCGCAATTGTCCCAACGGACCTTGAACATCCTGATTTCTTTATTGCGTAGCCGCTTGACTTCCGAGTCTTCAATACGTACGGGCTTGACCTTCTTCGTCAACCCACTATCAACCGGCACTTGATCAACCGCGATCACTTGCGTTGGCTCTTGTACCGCCTTCCGTAGCACCGATATCTGGAATATATCATGTAGACCACTAAGCTCCACTAATAGCTTCAACCGGTACGCTGCTTTACCAATCTGCTCCAGAACCTCAAACGGTACAAGGTACCTCGGGCTTAGCTTCTTCAAGCGCCGCACCCGCGAGACACCCTTGAATGGCCTGATCTTCAAGTACACCCAATCGCCAACAGCGAACTCCACGTTCCTGTGCTTGGCATTATAATACTTAGCCTGACAATCCTGAGCGATTAGCAACCTCTCCCGAATGGTTCTCACCAAAGAAGTAGCATCCTCCCCCTCTAGTCGCTTATACATCTTTGATTCACCCGTTTCCAAACAGGACAACAGCGTGCGACATTTTCTACCATAAAGGGCCTCAAAGGGCGCCATTTGAATGCTCGCATGGTAGCTATTGTTGTAAGCGAATTCCACCAAGTAAAGGTGATCTTCCCATTGCTTTCCAAAGTCCAGGACACACATGCGAAGCATGTCTTCCATTATTCTATTGACCCTCTTGGTCTGCCCATCCGTTTGCGGATGAAAGACTGTGCTAAAACTCAGCTTTGTTTGCAACATCTGCTGCACCAGCCTCCAATCATTGGACGTGAACCGCCCATCTCGGTCACTCACGATGCTGCGGGGAACACCATGAAGTCGTACAATATTATCCACATATAGCTTTACCAATTTCTCAACCGGATCATCCTTCCTATGCGGAATGAAATGCGACACCTTCGTTAGACGATCTACGACCACCCAAATGGCGTCGTTCCCCTTTTGCGACCTTGGCAACCCGTGTACAATGTCCATAGTAATGTCGTCGAACTTCCACTCCGAAATAGGCAAGGATTTCAAGAATCCTCCTAGCTTTTGGCATTCCACCTTCACCAAGGTGCAAGTTTGACACTTCGCCACGTAGAGCGCCACGTCCTTTTTCAGTCCTGGCCACCAGAACAATTTCTTAACATTGCGGTGCATCTTCGTGCTCCCCGGGTGAATTGAGTACTTGATATGATGCGCCTCGTACAACAATTCCACCCGCAAATTTCCCACGTTTGGGACGCACAGACGACTGTCTTTACAAAGTAATCCGTCCTCCACAACGAATTGGGAAAAAGACCCATCCAGAGCCTCTATCATGAGTTGCTTCATGTGGACATCCATATCCAACGCCTGCCTAATCCGATCAGCCAGGTCATATTGGACTTCAGTCCAATTCAATACTGCTTCAGCACTTGATTGCTTATCAACGCAAAAGATCTCTAACGCCTCTAACTCCAAAACCAACCGCTCGTCGTGGACCGACAACAAATTGGCTTGAGCTGGGGCTCGGCGCATTGCCTTTACCAGGCACGTAGTGGATCTTGAATCTATAGTCCCCCAGGAACTCCATCCATCTGTGCTGCCGCATGTTCAGATCTTTCTGATCAATCAAATACTTCAGGATCTTGTGATCGGTGTAGATATCAATCTTCACACCGTACAAATAATGTCTCCACAGCTTTAAGGCAAAAATCACGGCCGCTAACTCCAAGTCATGGAC
The DNA here is from genome assembly GCA_039583875.1 of Platanthera guangdongensis. Taxonomy (NCBI): domain Eukaryota; kingdom Viridiplantae; phylum Streptophyta; class Magnoliopsida; order Asparagales; family Orchidaceae; genus Platanthera; species Platanthera guangdongensis. Next base: position 66,404 of record JBBWWR010000124.1, read on the forward strand.
CGGATAGTTCCTCTCGTGCACCTTCAGCTGTCTCGAGCCATATGCTATAACGCTTCCATGCTGTAACAGCACACAACCCAAACCACTGCCCGAAGCATCGCTATAAATCTCATAACCTTCGGTCCCACTCGGCGAACTCAACACAGGCGCCGTGGTCAACCGACATTTCATTTCCTCGAAAGCTCGTGCGCACTCCGACTTCCAAACAAACTTCTGCTCCTTCTTCGTCAAAGTAGTGAGAGGTAACGCTATCCGCGAGAAAGCGCCTATAATAGCCGGCAAGCCCCAGAAAGCTCCGGACTTTCGCTACCGTAGAAAGCTCAGGCCACTCTCGTATCGCAACAATCTTCGTCGGATCCACTGCAATACCTTCCCCACTCACTATATGACCGAGGAACGCCACTGAGGACAACCAAAACTCGCACTTCGAGAAATTGATGTACAATTGATTCCTTCTTAGCGTCTCCAAAACCAAATGAAGATGCCTGAAGTGATCTTCCTCACTCTGCGAGTACACCAAAATATCGTCGATGAAGACGATCACAAAATGGTCCAAGTACTCCCTGAAGGTCCTGTTCATCAAATCCATGAACACTGACGACGCATTCTTCAGCCCAAACGGCATGACCGTAAACTCATAATGCCCATATCTTGTACTGAACGCTGTCTTATGGATATCACTCTCCCTTATCCTCAGCTGATAGTAACCAGACTTGAGATCCAACTTAGAGTACACCGTCGACCCGACCAACTGATCAAAAAGATCATCGATCCTTGGAATTGGGTACTTGTTCTTTTCTGTTAGCTTGTTTAACTTCTAATAATCAATACAAAGTCTCAAGCTCCCATCCTTCTTCTTTACAAAGAGGATCGATGCGTTCCAAGGCGACGAACTTGGACGCACAAACCCTTGCTCCAACAACTCTTGAAGTTGCACCTTCAGCTCCGCCATTTCCTTAGGCGCTAGCCGATACGGAGATCGTGACACAGGCTTCGCACCTGGCACTAGCTCAATAATGAAATCTATCTCCCGTTGAGGCGGGGCTCCAGGAAGATCTGCGGGGAACACATCAGGGTATTCAGCTATCACTGAAATACTATCCAACGTAGGCTTCGTCTTTGCAACCTCCACTAGTGTAAAGAACAGCTCTGCACCAGCACAAACCGCCTTCACCACCTGAAGAGCAGACATCAACGTCTTGCTAGACCCTTTCAAGCCCATAAAAGTCGTCTCACGACTTGCTCCCAACTTGACTTCCTTACGACCGCAGTAAATATAGGCTTGCTTCTCTGAGAGCCAGTCCATGCTAAATATAACATCGAACTCCACCAACGGTAGTAACGACGCTTGCAGATCGAACTCTTGATTCCCAATGCGAATCTTAACACCGCAGATTTTATCCACGCGCATCGAACACCCATTCGGTAAGAAAACATCCAACTTGTCCTTCGCCATCGAAGAAGGTACTCCGATGCGCGATATGAATCCTTCGGATAAGGAGTGTGAAGCTCTCGTATCAAAGAGTGCTCTCGCTGGAAACTCACAAATCAAAACAAATTCTAAACAAGCAGTGGTAAGGTAACATACGCATTACAAGTATTTAAAGAAACTTAACTTGCTACAAATTAAACCGTACCTGTCACCACATCCGCTTGTTTGATGGCCTCCTGTTGGCCAAGATTATTAACCCCTGGTTGAGCTGGAGCATAATGGGACGTGGTTGACTCCACTGCCTCGCGCTTCTCTTCATAAGTTGCTCTCGGCTTTCTCTCGGACTTGGGACTTCCGCTACAACAATCACGGGCAAAGTGCCCCGGCTTCCCACAAGTAAAACATGCACCCGAGGTCTGACCTGTAGTCGCCCCAGAAGCACCAGAAGAAGGAGCTGGACACGAAGTCCTAGCCTTCTTAAAGAATTTACGGTGCCCAGCCTTTGAGGTAGTCGGCACCTTGAACTCATATTTCTTATCACCCAAGCTTTTATTCGCTTGCACATTCTTCATATCCTTCTCCAAAGACCGGGCCATTTTGACCAAGGTCAAGAAACCCTGCGTCATCGGCCCCGGCAGTAGTAGGCTCAAGTCATCTCTTAGACCTTCGTAGAAACGGTTGGTCTTACGCTCCTCATCCGCGATGGTAGAGCTAGCATACCGACCCAACCTAGTAAACTCATGGAGATACTCATCCACGCTACTCTCTCCTTGTACCAACCTCTAGAACTCATTCTCCAAAGCTATCCCCTGAGTCGAAGGGAGGTACCTAGCCAAGAATAGTCTCGAGAACTCCTCCATTGAGATGTCTGTAAGTTGCCTTCCTCTCAATAGATGCAGCTCTAAACCCTCCCACCATAGCCTAGCGTCTCCATCCAACAAGAACGTAGCTATAGTGGTCATCTGCCACTCCTCCGTCTCCGTCGCTGTCAAGACTCTCTTCACACGGGAGAGCCAAACTTCAGCTTGAGATGGGGTTCCCAACCCCGAGAATAACGGAGGATTAAAGCTCATGACATGTTTGAGCTGTCTCTCGGTTTCCCTCCTTGGCACCAGCGACTCTACTACTACCTACTCCACTCTTCTCGACTCAACCTCTGGAAGTGGTACCTGCTCCATCGCAGGAGCGGGCTGCTGTATTTGCCTTGTAGGCTGCGTATTGATCATGGCAAATACTGCTTTCGGCCACCAATCGTATGGTCTCAGCAGATGGAGATGTTGCAGGAGCATCTTTTGGTGCACTACTAGCCTCAGAAACTCAGCGTTCCGACGACCCAACACCGCTTATGGTCACCTATAGTGGTACAAAACACCGTTAAGCGACCAAACAAAATTGCAAAACGCAATTATAGGAACACGCAGGTTCCTCAAACACGTGTATTTTCATTCCTGAGTGCACATTCATGGGTTCTTTTGCTGTTATAACGATGACGCACATACATGTGCTCACCACCCCTTAAAAGAATTCACCCACGAATTCATGTTAAGCATGACCGAAACTAGTAGTATGATACCAAATTGTAAAACCCCCTATCCATCATATAACATATAGTAGTAGGTCTGGTCGGGGCCCGATGCCATATACCACAGACAGACCAGGTGGTTACTCAATGGAAACCATCCAACCAATCCAACGTCCTACACAAAGCATTCTAGCGGAAGCAATTTTATTAGTTGCAAAACTAAAGAACCCAACACTAGCATGAATGTCCACTAATACGCCAAAAGGAATGAAGTACAAATACACAAGTATAGGCCTTATGGCCTTACAATTGTTTTCCTCAAATTAGATGTCTTCAAACCTCGGCATGCAGACCGACAATACATGAATAAAAGAAAACACTCAATATTAGGCCTTCGAGGGCCGGCTCAGCAACTTGGGCTTTAGCCCGCTATTTACCGCTCGGCTCCGCAACACCTGTAAGCACAATCCACCGCAACAGTGGCAAACCAAAGCAACGGTCAGCAATGCTGACCAAATTATAACGATCCCGCCCCCAATTCGGGGCGGAAATGCTCCTTCCCTGCAGTTTATTGGCATAACCAAGCAGTATATATATACATTGCATCACAGGCATTGGCACGCACGATCATACGCCCCGTGCACTCAGGGCACATTCTCGGTGAACTGGTCAATGTCACGTCAATTTAAGCCATAGAGACCCCGGTCTTACCACCACCACTTTGACGGCCAAACTATGTGCATTTTTGTCTTTCCGTCATGGGTCACGTCAATTTATGCCATAGACCGCCGAAGACCCTCATCTATGCTAACGGCTCACACCGAACGACATAGAACATGTACGGTTCCGCCTAACCCGTGCTCACATTGCAACGATAATTTAAGCCATATGCGCGGGTCAAACTTCTCCCGAGACCCGTTTCCATCACACACTTCACATAACCCGGTTATGTTCAAGTTGGCTCCCAGGACACCATGTTGGCAGAATCACATATCTGCCCAGTTTTTCAGGTGCACCTTGGATTTAATCCCCAAGGCTCCCTGCTGCAATCTACCACGTAGAAAACCCAAAAAACAACCAATCTCACGGAGTCTTCTCCGGCCATTTATGCAATGCAACATCACCGATCCAGACCAACTTGTCCGGGTAGGCTTCACACATCATGCCTATATCTGTTCTCGGTTACGGACTCTACATGTACATAATGGGGCTATTCATGTCTACCCGAAGGAATGCCTCAAACTCACCGCAAACTCGCGAGAGCGGGCTTCCCTATGCAAAAGAAGTAGAGCTTCACATTCTCAAGTAGAGAATCGTTACCCTAGCGTTCTTCCTTGGTGCCAAGGAAATGTAAGCGGATGAAAAGCACCGCACTCTCCTTGCCTCCGTGGATCCGAAGTCGGTTCACGATTTGGAGCTCCGAAGCTCCGTCGGTGACCGAATCTAGGCTTCTTCTTCCTCCTTTGCTCTCCCCTCTCTCTTTACTTAGAAAGAGAACCACTCAAGTGAAATGAGGGTTTCAAAGGCCCAATCCAGGGTATATCCCAGTAGGAACAACCCCCAACCATCGGATCCCAAAATAAGGAAACGAATGGCTATGATTCGTAGCTGAAAAGTAAAACTTGGGCCAAACACGGCCTGCGACACGCCCGTGTCCAGGGCCGTGTCCCTCATTCGCCGTCAAAATCAACGCATTACGAAAATTACACGGGTCCTGATACGCCCGTATTTAACTTGACACACCCGTGTTCAAACGAACACGGCCGTGTAGTTGGCCGTGTGCCCCATCGACACAACCCCGAAAATAACCCGAGACTCATACGGGTCTTGGAAACGCCCGTGTCCTATTTGACACACCCGTGTCAAACTCGAACACGCCTGGGCTCCAGGCCATATTCACTGTCTTGACACTTCGTCGAGCGCAGTTCGTTGACCACCAGACACGGCCTTGGACACGCCCGTGTCCTAGGCCGTGTTCCGTGTCTCGACACATCGTCGAGCGAAAATCGTCGACTTTCCTGGCAGATCGTCAACACGAGCTCGACACGCCCTGAGACATGCCCGTGTCTCAGGCCGTGTTCGCTACTCGACGATCGTCGACTCCAAAAATTCGTCGACCTCAATGCCAAATCGTCGACTCGAGCCTGACACACCCTGGGACACACCCGTGTCCCAGGCCGTGTCCCCCTGCCAAATTCCAGATTTGGCCCAAAACACCTCCCGTCGCTCTTTTGAGTTTCGGGGTGTTACAATCTACAATAACCAAGGTATAGGATTTCCCTCCTAGGCTTTGTACAGCAATGGGTCCAAAGAGATCCATGTGAAGCAAGTACAAGATCCTAGATGAATCACTTTTATTTACTGATTTAAAGCTAGATTTAGTTTGCTTGCCTAGTTGACAAGCCCTACAGAGACCTTCCTTCTTGTAGGCACCAGAAGGTAAACCTCTCACAAGGTTGTCTTTTGATAGCCTACTAATGTTTTTCATGTTAACATGACCTAGCCATTTATGCCATAGTTCATTCTGAATACTAACTATATTAAGTAAGCAGATATCTGACTCGGCAGACTAAAAATCAACTAAGTAAATGCTTCCTTGTCTATTTCCAATTAACACAATTTGTTTTTCATTACCAGAAATAGTGCAAGAAATTCAGTTGAAATGTACCTGATAACCTTCATCACATAATTGACTTATGGAGATGAGGTTATGTTTGAGTCCCCTTACATAAGTCACTTTCTTGAAGGTGACTGCTCCAATTTTCACTTCTCCATAGCCTTCTGACTGGCCACATTTTGAATAACCAAAGATTACCTTTGGTCCCAGCTTGGACTTGTAGTTGATTAGATTATCCTTGCTACCAGTCATATGTTTGGAGCATCCACTATCCAAGTACCAGGTTTGATTAATCACCGGACAACCCTTTTCCTGCAGTAAAAACAGTTAGTTGTTCTTGACCCAGGTTACCTTGGGTCCTTTATATTGTTGATATGAAAAACTAGATATCACAGAGAATTCTGGTTGAGATTTGTATCCTAAAGGATGATATCTTCTAGGTGGAATTATCCAATCAGCTAATGGATTAACTGGTTTTCTAGGTTTAATAGAATTGATGTTATAGTTATAATTTTTGTTAAGTTTTTCTGAACTTTGTTTTTACCTAAGGTTTTCTGATTTCTATTATTTTGACCATTTGAGTTAGACATTTGTTCTATGGTTTGTTTATTGGTTATTATTTCTTTCCCCTTAGCAGAAACAAATTTAATGGGAGTTGTCAAAATATTCTTCTTAAGAATGGGGGGCAAACTTGATGAAGCACCCAAGCCTAGCTTGTCATTCAGTCTGGCATTTATAGTGCTTGTAATGTCCATCAGCTTGAGGCTTCTCCCATTGAGAGATTCCTCAAGTTGTTTGGCCTCACATAGTTGTGTATTCAAGGAATTGATTAGTTCATTAGCTTGATTTAATTTAGCCTTTAGCATATTGTTTCAGAGATAACATTTTCTTGGTTTTCTAGTTTTTCCCTAAGTGTCTTAATTTCTTTTTCTGAGTTTATTATATCTATGCATATGGTTTTAAACTCAGATTTGAATGAATAAGAACTATAATCAAAAGTAGCAAGTACCTGGTCAGCTTCAGATTCTGAAGCTTCTTCACTATCAGATGCATCTTCATCTAACAGGCTTCTGGAAGCATCAATGGCCATGAGGCACACTTCTTTGGCCCTTGCCTCTTCTTCTTCTTCAGTGGAGCTGGAATATGAGGATTCATCTTCTGTTTAACTCCAGGATTCAGCTACAAAGCCTTTATCCTTCTTCTTGTATTTGCTGGAAAAAGGCCTAGTGCTTTTCTGTCTTCTTGAGTCCTTCTCTATTCACTTTTCCTTCTTCTGATTTTCTGGATACTCTGAGATGAAGTGTCCAGGTTTCCTGCAACCAAAGCAAACCACCTCTTTAGTAGGAGTTTTATCATACCTTGGCTTATCATCCAATCTGGATGATCTCTTCCTGAAGTCTTTCCTTGCCATCTTGTAAAATATTTTGACAAGTAGACCCATCAGATCTTCATTTATTGTTGGATTCTCTGTCTCCTCAGCAGCCATAATTGTAATGTTGTGCTCCTTCCTTGATGGTGGAGGTGTTCTTTGCTCAGCTACCTCTCTGGATTTGATGAGCTGCTCATAGTACTTTAGCTTTCCCAAAAGAGATTCAGTGGAAATCTCATTTAGGCTCCTGGCCTCCTTGATGGGCCAGATCCTTGAATCCCATGAGCTTGGGAAGCACATAAGGATTTTGTCATTCACCTCTGTGAGGGTGATGTCCTTATCCAAGGTTTTTAGCTCATTGATGATTGAGCTCAACCTATTGTATATGTCAGCCACTGATTCTGCTTCCTCCTTCTTGAAATTCTCATATTGGGATATAAGATTGGATCTCCTATCCTTTCTTTCATCAACAAATCCAGCCACCATTTGATTGAGGGAATCCTAGATGGCTTTGGCTGATGTGCAATCATCCACTTTTTGAAAAATATCATCTGACATTGTTTGGGCCAGAATATTCATGGCCTTGGCATCAGCAATTTTTGCCTTCTTCTGGGCCTCAGTCCACTCAGGTGGTGGAACTGCATTTATAGTTGAGGTTGTTGTAGAGGTAGATGCTTGAGGAGGACCTGTCACAATGGAATTGAAAATATCCTCATCAATAGAGTTCATATATAACTTGATTCTTGCCTTCCAGATGGCAAACCTATTTAGGTTGCAAACTGGAGGTCTGGTACTTGCACAGTCTTTGTTTTGTGCCATGCTGTGTGTGAATATCTAATAGAAATGAAAAGATAGATCTAACTCAGGATCTTTGGTTCAAGGGTAAGCTTATACAACCAAAGGTATCCAGGCTCTGATACCAATTGAAAGTGAGGGGTTAGATCAGGAATACTCTAGGGGGGGGGGTGAATAGAGTATCTTTACAAAACTTTACAACTTTTTGCTAATCAATAAATAATCAGTCCTAAGATAATATGATCTATCACAGATGCTGCAGAATATAAACTAATTAAATACTAACACATCAATCCTAACTAGCACAGCCACAACAAGAAACAAAAAGAAATGAGCAACCAGACAACACAAGAAATTTATAGTGGTTCCCCAACCTGGGTACATCCACTCTTCTACCACCCTGATAGGAATCCACTCAGATTTTTGATCCGGTGCCTAACACTAATGAGCTTTCGATCAGGTGCTCAAAAACCAAACCTCAAGTCTTTTGATCAGGTGACTTGCAACCAGGGATAACTTTTGAAGGGAGTTAAGAACCCTTTATACAGTGGGGGATGAGAGATTGATTTTGTCTTCTCTTTCTCAAAGTACAACTGAGAAGAATTTTGTGGATTTGATGTTAACAAAGGCTCCCCCTGAGATGTAGAATGGTTCAGGAAGTTGGAGCTTTATTGCAGGGGGATAGGCCTTCAAACTGTTGCCTTGACCAGATGAGCTCCGGGAACTTCTTGACAGATATTATAGTTGTTGTCCTTTGAAGAATCCCTGAAAGAAGAGGGTGGAAGACTATTGATTTTGAATGGTTGTTCTTCTTCCTTCTTCAGTTTGCTGGTGTCTCTAGTCTAGAGCTTGTTTCTCTATGTCACTGTATTCTGTATAATTGTTGTTATGTTGCAGAGCCAGTGTATTGTCCTCTCTGTCTGTATATTATTTCTTAGTCTGCTTTTCAGAGAAGGAAGGAAATCCCTTTTATATTTTCCAGATTATCTTCCTTTTGAAATTTGAATTTCTTCTGCATTCATTGCTGATGGCCTGGAGAATATTTTGCATTGAATGATTTTCCCAACTGTCCCATTGAAAACAATGACAAACAATAATCCTGAAGAAGACCATAATCAATGCCCAGTCTAACGGTAATATTCAGAGAATATTTTAGCATTAATTACTAATGAAATATTGCAATAGAATATGGACAAATGGATGAAAATAACTAAGTCTGGAATCGTCAAACAGAGAACAGAATTCGTCGAGCTGAGTCCACAGTTCGTCGAGCTGAGAAGTTAAGTTCGTCGATCTGATAATAGCTGTTTGTCGAGCTGAGATCCAAGATCGTCAACCTAAGAACAGACAACTTCTTTCTCCAGAACCTTGCCAATTCTATGCATGAAGTACGTCGAGCTGATAATCGAAGTTCGTCGACTTGAGTTCAGCAAAGTGTTTCTGGACTTAGAATATTCTAGATGTCTCTAGAATGAAGTGTTGAAGTGGAGTTGCCAGAAATCGTCGACCTGAGAACTAGATTCGTCGACCTGAGAACTTCTAAACGCTAGATAAGTCTTGCCAAGAATGTGGTCTAAGTTCGTCGAGCTGAGAAGGTGAATTAGTCGACTGGAGTATGATCCTGGAATTAGAATATTTACTTGTTTCTGGAATAAGATGTTGAAGTAGAACACCCATAGATCGTCAACCTGAATACCAAGTTCGTCGAGTGGAGTTCAGAGAAATTTTTGACTTAAAATGTTGAAGTAGTGTCCATAAATCGTCGACCTGAGTCCCAAGTTCATCGAGCTCAGCTCAGAGAATTGTCTCTGAGATCGTCGAGCTGAGCACGGCTTTTGTCTACCTGAGTTCGACGAACGTCGAACTCGTTTTCTGAGTGTTTGATATTTCTCTAAGTCTTGAGTCTTTTTGCAGTCTGTTGATGGCTGGTCCATACAGTGATGACTCTAAGGACTTGGCATATACTCTAAGACTCATACATGACCCTGACTATACATGTTGTGTCAGATGATCCTTGTTGTGTATTGTATCCACAATGTACCTGATTTGAAGAAGCCCCTGGACAAGCTAAGGTCAATAGACTATGTATTTGATAAAATCCTTCTAGTTGTGCTTGCAGTTTTTCCACGCTAAGTGCACACCAATGTCAGGGTGCAGTAGGTCAATATACACGGGTCTGTACGACGTAATCCCTCGTTGAGCAGATCAGTGTGTTGGCCTACGTGTACTCTCTCTATTGGAGTGCACTTATTTTCAAGCACAGGGCTGTAAATATGCAGGAGCAGACAAGGAGCAAGGATGGGTCAAGGAGCATCTCATAGGTGGAAAGACGAAAATTCGTCTAAGTTAGAATCGACGAGAATCGCCAAGTGATTCTCGCCGATTCGGCGAGAATCACTTGGGATTCTCGCCGATTCGTCGAGAATCAGAAGTTGATTCTCGCCGAACTCGATCCAGCAACTTCTAAGCAAGCACCTCTGCGTCTAAGTAAGAATCGACGAGAATCACTGATTGATTCTCGCCGTCTCGACCTGGCCTAAAGCAGTGCGTGCAACCAAGGCAAATTCGACGAGAATCATCTTTGATTCTCGCCGAATCGTCGAGAATCACCTTTGATTCTCGCGACTCGGCGAGAATCACTTTCGATTCTCACCGATTTTGACTTGGCGTTTTTCTGGAACTTCCTGAACCGGATTCTGCCGCTGTTAAATTTCTGGACCGGGATTTGGGGATTTCTATTGTGGGTCCCAGAAACGGTCATATTGGAGTTAACTACAGTATTATACACGGGTATTTTGAACGGAATACCCAGACAGAAAGAAGCCGAGCGAGTGCAAACCCTAAAATCGCGAAATCTCTCCGCCGCCTCCGTCGCCGCTCGCGCTAGTCCGTCGCCGCTGCTGATCGCATTTCTTCCCGATCTCCGGCGACAGAAGCTTAGCAAAGCTTGAGTCTCACGTGTCTATCCAGAGATCCCTTGTCTCTCGATTTGTTGACCGGGAAAAACTCCCCCGTCCGAATCGATCGAGATGACCGATCCTAGAGTGACCGTTGGTACACCTAGTTTGCTTTGCAACGAAGATTGGATCTCAGAAGTACTGCTGCCGCGCACCTTCGTTGCCGACGATCCCGAACCAAGCCACCACTCGGATTGCCGCCGCCGGTTTCGGGAAGATCCTTTCCAAGAGAGACCAAGGTTGTAGACTCTTCATTGACTTCACGAACACGTCGTCGAACGAAGAGGAACACCGTAGTCTCCAAACGAAGTTTGTATCTCGTGTACATTCCATATTTACTTTTGTTGTAAAGGAACGATTGTTCCGTGTTGTAAGGGTTGGGTGCAACCCGTTTTGTGGGAGTGTTGACTCTCACGTGTGGAAGGGTTCCTTCCGTTAGTGCAGGGATTGGATTTCAATCCCGTTGGAGAAGTGACCGAGTCGTCCCTTGTTGGGGAGATAGGTCGAAGGGGGAAAGTGGATGTACCCAAGTCGGGGAACCACTATAATTTGCTTGTGTATTCTGTGTGCTGTGCTTTCTATTTTTATTATGCAGGTACGTTCGTAAATTCCGCAAAAGCGCTACTCGTCACCTATTCCCCCCCCCCCCCCCATAGGTGCACATAGCTGACACTAGGTGGACTTTCAAGTGGTATCAGAGGGAGGTTACTCATCAAAAGGTCAACACCTTGAGTTGAATCCTGCCCCTAGTGTCAAGAAGAAGACAAATATCTACTATGGACGGGCTCAAGTTCTCCGGCAAGATCCCAGTATGCACCAGGCTAAACTTTCCGATCTGGAAGGAAAGAATCAGGTTTTACATGGAAGCAGTCGATCCTCGACTCTTCATGATCGTGGAGGAGGGACCTTATATCACCACCAAGGCGTCCACCATCGATCCCACCAAGAAGGTGCCGAAGACACTTTCTGAAATGGACAAAGATGAGATGGTGCTCATGGGACTGGACAAGAAGGCACGAAACATTCTGGTGAGCGCAGTTGATGATTCCATGATGCAAAATTTCAGCAACTGCAGGACTGCTCAGGAGATCTGGCAGTGCCTGATCATCCTAATGGAGGGCACGGATGAAGTGAGGGATGATCGGAGATCCCTCCTAAACCAAAAATATGAGGCCTTCAGGCAAGGGCCTAAGGAAGAGATAGGAGTCACATACGAGAACTTCCTAAAGATTGTCAACGCCCTCAAGGGCTACGGAAGAGTGTTCACCAATGGTGAACTCAATGACAAATTCCTTAGGTCCCTTACTAAGGAATGGGACACAAAGATCTGCGCCATCAGAGAATTTGGCAAACTAGCAGAAACTGATCCACAAATCCTGTTTGGGAAGCTGATGTCCTATGAACTTCAGCTGAACACCAGGAAGGCAGAGGAAGAAGCAGAGAAGGCTGCTGAAAAAGAAAAGACTGTGGCCCTAAAAGCCAGTTACTCCAGAAAGGGCAAGGGTGCGATGTCATACCGTGCGAGGAATAAGGAAGAGGAGGAGGACTCTGAACCATGCTCCTCCGGCTCAGAGCTGTCGGAGGAGGATTTCTCCCTCATCACCCGAGAGTTCAAGAAGTTCCTCAAGATGAGGAATCAAAGAAAGAAAGACAGCTCCTCCTCCAGGCATCAGAATAAAAATTATTCTTCTGACAGGTATGCATCTAAACCTAACAAACATCGTTCTTCTGATATTATTTGCTTTGGATGCAATAAGCCAGGACACGTCGTGGCCGACTGCCATCAAAGCAAAAGAGAAAAAGGGAAAGGACAGGAGCTCAAATCCTCCAGAGATAAGAAGAAGGAGCGGAGCTACATCGCAAGAAGGCCAAAGACACTAAGTGAGTCTGATTCCTCAGACTCCAGTGATGATGAGGAAGCCTACTTCGGGCTGGTGGGTCGCTCTGACTCAGAAGGAGAATGTCCCCCATTTACTGGGAAGGTAAAAGCTCACACCCCTCTCTCCGACTCCGACTCTGATCCTGAGTCTCAGGATGATGAACCTGAGGATGGCCTTCAGCCCGTGAAGCTGAGCTCCTCGAGAAGTATGAGCTTCTGTTCAACACTTTCGATGAGTGCCGAAAGAGACTGAAGGCTGAGAAGAAGGAAGTAAAATTCCTTAAGGATGAGTGTGGATCCCTAAGGGAAGAGGTCACTAGCTTGATTTCTCTCCGACAGGAACACCTTGACCTGACTTCCAAGCATTCAGAGTCTTTGAAGCTCCTTGATCTAAAGCAGGAGGAAGTCGACAAGTTGGAAGAACTACTTGCGGCAGAAAGGAAGATCGTCAAGAGCTTCTCCATGCCAAAAACAGTTCTTCCAGTCGTTGATACCTTCTCTGCTCAGGCCAAAGGAGCTGGCTTGGGGCATATAGGGGTATCTGGTTCTTCATCTAGGAGAAACAAGAACCAGAGGAAGAATAAGGCCGCCAAGAAGGCCTCTGCTGATGAAAAGGGTAAGGCTCCTCTTAGTCCTGTTGCGTTTAGAAAGCCTGGCTTTCCTTGCAACCAACACGACTTTGAGTCAACATTTGGGCATCATTTCCGGCCCTCGGTTGCAAAGCCAAAGAGCCGGTATGACGGTTGGAACTTTCCCCGGAACTTCGGTGAGAGTGCCTTCAAGGCACCTTATGAGGAAATCCACATAGGAAATTATGGTCCGTTCTCTAGCGGCCATAATGGAAAGCAGGCACCAAAAGCCAAGCCTGTTATACAGAAGGTGACAAAGTCATGCGACTGTTGTCACCATGTGGCCTCCACCTCCAGATCCAAGGCCCCAGCAGTACCCACCGTTCCAGGGGTAAGGCAGGAGCCTAGGAAGAGGTACAACAGATTTGACTGTTGGTGCTGTGGCAAAGTCGGTCACTTTGCCGTGGATTGTTGGTTTAATCCAAGGAACTACGAGACTCCCCATGTTAGCAATGCGAGACTGACCACTCGTAGGGTTAACCAACCGAGGGGGAGTGTGCTAACCAGGAATCTAGGACCCAAGTTCGATTGGGTTCCTAAGGCAAATTAATTTTGTTTTGCAGGAATGTCCAAAGGCCACCAAAACGCCGATCTGGTATTTGGACAGTGGATGCTCCCGGCATATGACCGGGACAAGAAGCCTGCTGCGTGATTACACTCCAGTCGAGAATGGACCCAAAGTCATCTTTGGAGGGTCAGATCGAGGAGTCACCAGAGGTTATGGTATGATTTCCAACGGTATAATCTCTATCACCGACGTGGCTTATGTTGAAAGGTTAAACCATAACTTGATCAGTGTAAGTCAGTTATGTGATAAAGGTTATGACGTTAAGTTCTGCAAGGATAAATGTCTGATAATTTCACGTACCTCTTCTAAAACGGTATTATCAGGCATTAGGAGCAGAAATATCTTTTGTTTAGATTTTCTCAGTTTAGATTCATCTACCCCTGTATGCCTTGTGGCAACAGGCAGTGTATCTCTTTGTGAATAATGGCACAAGAGATTGGCACATATTAATTTCAAGACAATTAGTATGCTGTTTTCTAAGGACTTGGTAAGGGATGCTCCCAGTATCAAGTGCATCAAAGATAACCCATGTCCTGCTTGCCAGATGGGCAAACAGACTCGGGCTACCTTTAAGAGCATCGCTGACAAAGACTCTTCCCGATGTCTTTACCTTTTGCATATGGACTTGTTTGGTCCAATGCAATTTCATAGCTTGGGAGGCAAGTCCTATACGCTAGTGATAGTTGATGATCATTCTCGGTTTACATGGGTGTTCTTTTTGAAACGAAAGTCAGATACGTTTGACATCTTCACTAATTTTGTCAAGCAGGTTCAGAACGAATTTAACTGCTCCGTGGTCAAAATCAGAAGTGACCATGGAACAGAATTCGAATCTGGTGCAATGACAGAATTTTGTGAAGAACAAGGTATCTTTCATGAGTGTTCCTCCCCGCGCACTCCTCAGCAAAATGGAGTTACGGAGAGGAGAAATAGAACTCTCATTGAAGCCTGCACGACAATGTTGAAAGATGCTTCTCTCCCGGAATACTTCTGGGTAGAGGGTGTCAATACGGCATGTCATGTACAAAATCGAGCATTGATCAACAAGCATCATCGTAAGACGCCCTACGAGCTACTGAAAGGCAGGAAACCAACCATGTCCTACTTGAGGATTTTTGGTTGCAGATGCTATGTACTGAATAATGGGAAGTACCCGCGTACTAAATTTGGTGAAAAATGCTTCGAAGGCATATTCATGGGCTATAGTTCCCATAGTCGGGCATATAGGGTCTTCAATAAGAAAACCCTAGTGGTAGAAGAATCAATAAATGTTGTATTTGATGAAGGAAGTTTGCTTAACAGCAATTCTTCTAGTAGTATTCTTGAAGATGTAGGTGCTAGACTTGAACAGCTGAGTCTGGATGAGACCGCTAAAGATGACGCTCCCAAGTACGTCAAAGTTTCCACCTCCACGTCATCTGAAAATGTTGAAGATCAAGATGGAACAAATCTCTTAGAAGAAAGAGAAGCCCAAGAAGTAGTTGAAGCTCCAGATGCCAGACTTCTAGAGCTCCGGCACGTGAGAGATCATCCTAGAGATCAGATCATCGGGGATCCTCGTGTTGGTGTCAGAACTCGAAGAGGTACAGTTAACGAAGTATTGCATCTTAGCTTCCTGTCACAGGTTGAGCCAAAGAAGTTCGACGAGGCGAACAAGGATGCGGCATGGATTCTGGCCATGCAAGAGGAACTACATCAATTCGAACGTTGTAATGTTTGGACGCTGGTTCCCAGACCATACAAGCAGAATGTGATTGGCACGAAGTGGATCTTCAGAAACAAGCTGGATGAACATGGTGTCATCGTAAAGAACAAGGCCAGGCTGGTGGCTCAAGGTTACAGACAGGAGGAAGGGATTGACTTCGACCAGACCTTCGCACCAGTAGCAAGGCTCGAGGCAATCAGGTTGTTCCTGGCGTATGCTTCACACAAAGGATTCACAGTCTATCAAATGGATGTGAAATCAGCATTCCTGAACGGAGACCTGAAAGAGGAAGTATACGTCGCTCAACCCCCAGGTTTTGTCGATCCTACTTATCCCAATCACATTTATTTTCTTAATAAGGCCTTATATGGGTTGAAACAAGCTCCACGAGCTTGGTATGAGACTTTATCTAGTTTTCTTCTTGAGAACAAGTTCTCCAGAGGTAAAATAGATAAAACATTGTTTCTCAGGGAAGTCAAAGGCAAGATTTTGCTGGTGCAAATCTATGTCGATGACATAATATTCGGCTCAACGGACAACAATCTTTGCAAAACGTTTTCTAAACTTATGCAAGGAAAGTTTGAAATGAGCAGTATGGGAGAGCTCAAGTATTTCTTAGGACTTCAAGTGAAACAGTCTGAGGATGGAATCTTCATCTCTCAGACGAAGTTCACAAATGAACTCCTTAAGAAATTCGGTATGGAGAATGCAACCTCTATGAGGACTCCAATGGGATCCACCATGTCTCTGGATAAGGATGAGAAAGGTAAACCTTTCGATGAAACCAAATACAGAAGCATCATTGGATCCCTGCTCTACCTTACTGCCAGTCGACCGGATATTATGTTCTCCACATGTGTCTGTGCCTGATATCAGGTGAACACTAAGGAATCTCACTATGTCGCTGCAAAGCGAATTCTGAGATACCTTAAAGGTACTCCTAATCTTGGCTTGTGGTACCCGAGAAACAATGATGTCGAGCTAATAGGCTTTTCAGATGCTGATTTTGCAGGGAGCAGGGATGACAGGAAAAGCACCTCCGGGACGTGTCAATTCCTCGGCAGGAGGCTTATCTCATGGAACAGCAAGAAACAGAATTGTGTTGCAACCTCCACAGCAGAGTCAGAGTACATCTCGGTAGGAAGCTGTTGCGCACAACTTCTATGGATCAGAAACCAGTTAGCCGACTACGACCTTCAGTTCAAGGAAGTACCCATGTACTGCGACTCCTCCAGTGCAATTGCCATTGCCAACAATCCGGTGTCGCACAGCAGAACGAAGCATATTGAAGTACGCTACCACTTCATTCGGGAGCACGTGGAGAACAAGGATATCTCTCTCTGTTATGTCCCCACGGACAAGCAGATTGCTGATATATTCACAAAGCCCTAGACGAGGCCAAGTTCATCTTTTCAAGACTGAATTGGGATGCTCAATTATGAGGAATGAAGACTACAGAGGCTCCAGGCCGTGCAAGAACTGAGGGGGAGCAAAGAAAACTCTACAGACCCCCGATTTGTAGAAGTCGAAAAGGGGGAGATTACCCTCTCGGCTAAGGCTAAGGTGGCTCCAAGCTTGCTCCCAAGAAATTGGTATTGGTAATGGATAACTCACTCAACTCACTTTTCAGTTTATGGTTTTCATTCTCATTTGCTCTATTCACCTTAGCTTGTAGGGTTTAGGCTTCTTCAAATAGGGGGAGATTGTTGGGTATTGTATCCACAATGTACCTGATTTGAAGAAGCCCCTAGACAAGCTAAGGTCAATAGACTATGTATTTGATAAAATCCTTCTAGTTGTGCTTGCAGTTTTTCCACGCTAAGTGCACACCAATGTCAGGGTGCAGTAGGTCAATATACACGGGTCTGCACGACGTAATCCTCGTTGAGCAGATCAGTGTGTTGGCCTACGTGTACTCTCTCTATTAGAGTGCACTTATTTTCAAGCACAGGGCTGTAAATATGCAGGAGCAGACAAGGAGCAAGGATGGGTCAAGGAGCATCTCATAGGTGGAAAGACGAAAATTCGTCTAAGTTAGAATCGACGAGAATCACCAAGTGATTCTCGCCGATTCGGCGAGAATCACTTGAGATTCTCGCCGATTCGTCGAGAATCAGAAGTTGATTCTCGCCGAACTCGATCCAGCAACTTCTAAGCAAGCACCTCTGCGTCTAAGTAAGAATCGACGAGAATCACTGGTTGATTCCGTCGTCTCGACCTGGCCTAAAGCAGTGCGTGCAACCAAGGCAAATTCGACGAGAATCATCTTTGATTCTCGCCGAATCGTCGAGAATCACCTTGATTCTCGCGAATCGGCGAGAAATCACTTTCGATTCTCACCGATTTTGACTTGGTGTTTTCTGGAACTTCCTGAACCGGATTCTGCCGCTGTTAACTTTCTGCACCGGGATTTTGGGATTTCTATTATGGTCCCACAACGGTCATATTGGAGTTAACTACAGTATTTATACACGGGTATTTTGAACGGAATAACCAAGACAGAAAGAAGCCGAGCGAGTGCAAACCCTAAAACGCGAAATCTCTCCCGCCGCCTCCATCGCCGCTCGCGCTAGTCCGTCGCCGCTGCTGATCGCATTTCTTCCGATCTCCGGCGACAGAAGCTTAGCAAAGCTTGAGTCTCACGTGTCTATCCAGAGATCCCTTGTCTCTCGATTTGTTGACCGGGAAAAACTCCCCTGTCCGAATCGATCGAGACGACCGATCCTAGAGTGACCGTTGGTAGACCTAGTTTGCTTTGCAACGAAGATTGGATCTCAGAAGTACTGCTGCCGCGCACCTTCGTTGCCGACGATCCCGAACCAAGCCGCCGCTCGGATTGCCGCCGCCGTTTCGGAAGATCCTTTCCAAGAGAGACCAAGGTTGTAGACTCTTCATTGACTTCACGAAACACGTCGTCGAACGAAGAGGAACACCGTAGTCTCCAAACGAAGTTTGTAATCTCGTGTACATTCCATATTTACTTTTGTTGTAAAGGAACGATTGTTCCGTGTTGTAAGGGTTGGGGTGCAACCCGTTTTGTGGGAGTGTTGACTCTCACGTGTGGAAGGGTTCCTTCCGTTAGTGCAGGGATTGGATTTCAATCCCGTTGGAGAAGTGGCGAGTCGTCCCTTGTTGGGGAGATAGG